>JAQFYC010003294.1:0-21310 GCA_034694165.1 Tomocerus mixtus | reverse complement strand
TTACAATAAACTAAATGTTCGGTAGCCCAGATCAGTCAATCAAACCTAAGCCCATACTATTTGTTATATTCATACGCAGCACTTGAGTTAAAAGGGGACAATGAACGATGAATGGAAAAACAAATCATTATTTGCGCATCATGCAAAGTAAAAATTAATCCTAATAGTTTATCTAAGCTCGTTTTGCATTCGTTCCATTGTGCTGTATACAATAGTATACATAAATGATATATACACTAACAATACTAGTACTAGTACTAAAATACGGAAAGCAATAATTAAACAATACATCATTTCAGTAATGTTATATTGTTTAAATGCAATATGAGACAAAATAAATCGCAATTAATTTTTCATGAGACATAATAAATAGATTAAACAAAAGTTATAGCTTTACCTTTGGGGGCTCCTGCCAATAGTCAACTCTGGAGGATTGATTCCCTAAGTAAAATACTTCGTTTCCATGTCCAACTTCTGGTGGACTTTGGCCAATTTTTGAGATATTTGCTGGAGGAATTCGATAACCATCATTTTTATTCCGTGGATTTTGAAATCGAGTTACAGCATCTTCATATCCATAATTATTGTACGCAGGATATGGTTGTGGGTACATTTGTTGTGGGGGAGCACTGGTGGGTATCGGTGGCAGAGGTAAATCTCTTCTTAACGCTGCTTCGCGTCTTTGTTCGAAATTTCTCCAGTCTTTCTTCTCTTTACGATCCATTTTTCAAATCTGCAGTTCTGCAACGTCAAATTTTGAAATGCTCAAGCAAACTGCTTAGTCAAAGTGTCCAGCCACAGGGTCCAAACATTTTTGTATTTGTGGGAATTCTACTTTGTTATTTCGTAAGTAACAGCACTAAAAGCTAATTGATACTGAAATGAATGAGGAGTCAACAGAATGGTAAATATAAATGGTAGGTTACTGTTCTGTAGAACAACATAATCTGATTGGGATTATTTGCCTTTGTCGCTCGTGTAGACACATTGCAACATAATAATATTACACTGCATTGAAAACGTTGTCGATGAATCATAAATGCTGCTGAATTAACAAAGATAAAGATAAAGTAATATCCGTGCGTACTCTGTACCTACATTACAAAAATAAAGTCTACTAACCAAAATGAGTACAGGAGACACAAAGAACGATAGATGCATGTTGTACACACCGTGGTGAGTAAACGCGTCCCATCCCAATCCCAACGCATATGTATATATATATATCTTATCGCATAAATAATTTTTGGTCTCGCAATCAAAAGGCGAAGGAAAACAAATACCAACATACAAATATCGCAAGAATCTAGATTTTTATGGATACTTCAATGGAGACAGATCACCTATGATTAAGGAATAATGTTCTTGGCTATTAGAACACTGGGTATACAAAATGCATATAAGTTTTGTGCTTAAATTCTATGTATATACAGTTAATGACAACTTATTCGTAGTATCATTTCATTGAGACCAATAACAAATCAATGTCCGGAATGTTATCTATTTTATATAAGTAGGTAAATAAAGCATAATCCTAGTGGAAGGTATATACTTTCCATAGGTCATAGATAACCCAGTTTCATATTATACTAAGCTAAGGCTAATTATGAGCATTTAAGCTGCCTCCGATTGCTGTTATAATGTTTTCTAAAGATACACCATAATACTGCACTGGTTTAAAATCTTACTTCAACGTTTCAACTCAGGACCAAATAAGTACTAGGTCAAGTCAAGTGTGTACATATATGTAGCACATATCACAACGTGAAATCAATTTGTTTAGAGATATGCACTTCATTTTATTGTGTAATTATTGGATGCAGAAGCTTTGCCTTATCAGTCCAATTACATCCCCGTCACCGCCGCTAACGTCATTAAACTATCACAGTTGGCAGTCCGGCACCAATCTTGTGTACTTAGGACTTTTAGTGGAGTAGAACTTATCTAGAATTGAAATCCAACAAATCAGAAAAATCTATAGCCTAGCTTAATGCAAGCGTTGGTTTTGTGGTTAATTGTAAGTTGATATATGTCATAGGCATATAGGTAACTACTGGTACTACCGTAACATTAAATGGGGATGATATACTAAATAAATGTGCAGAACATAGATTTATTTTTAGCTAAAATTACTATCTTCCTCTACTATAAGTATAATGTACATTTATATAATTGGTATAAAATGAATAATTACAAGTACGACATTATATATGTACAAGTAGTGTAGCCTGTGCATGTAAACATATGCCAAGTAGGCATACCCAATCTATTTATAAATCAAGATATTGTACTTGCTATATTGAAAATATCCATACAAAAACAAACTACGATCTAATCTGTGCAGGTAGGAGTGTGAAGACTAAAGATGCAAAAACGCGAATATAACTCGAACGCATAAGATGAGACGAATGAATGCGAAGTGCACAAAGAATGAGCTACTTACCTTTGTGTTTTTATATCACAACATTCTATGCTATGCTTTATATGCGATAAGTGCAAGTGCTGTAAGCAGGAAGTAGTAGATGTACAACTCCTCATTCATATGCAAAGGACGAACGAACCCATTGTTATGTATTGTTGTTACTTTGTTACACAACACTGCTGCGGTACTAGCTGTTACGAAGGATGATATAACTGATATCAGGGGTTGTCTTATTGTGTGACTTTGTCACATTGTTATGTGGGAGTGAGACTGAGAGTGAGGTGTCACATTACTTATACTACATGCATGAGTTATAGCAATTGTATTCAATCGACATACTATACACAAAAAATAATGACTCATGTTTTAATAAGTTATGCTAAAACTGAGCACAAATTAAATATCTCTGTACGACAAGTAGCAAAACATTACTTCCAGAGTCCAGATTATTTGAAACATCTTAACGTTTGCACACAAAATGGTATTCAGGGTGTTGCGGTACATCCTTATCTTGAGCAGTATTTCGAGAACTGTCACCACTAACTAAATGTCACTTATTTATTTAACTGGTGCACCTACTGTCTGTACACTATTAACACAACAACTGAACTATATTTAACTTAACATGGCTTGTGCTTTGATGAACAAAAATTAATAAGTACTAAAAATAATAGCTTGAATGTAGGGTAAATGTTGTAGTTATAAGTAAGCAATTCGCTATCTCACGCTTCACGAGCCCCACTTACACTTATACTTGTATTGTCGTCGTCTCATTCGATTCTCATCACAGCCTCAATCCTTAAAGATCTCCCACTCACTCACAACACAACATAACTCTTTGCGAACTTAAATGTGAGTAAACTGCACTACAACTTATAAATGTTGCATTTACTTATCTCTGTAGTGGAGAATAGGGAAGAGGTAGTCACTCACAGACAGGTACCATAATTGCACCACAACATCCCATCGTCAAATAGAACAAAAGACTGTCGACGATCTTACGTAGTGGAGGCTGTTTAAAAGAAGTATTATGCATTTGTGCTACTGTACAGTAAAAAGTACACATAAATACCTATTTACTTCCTTAGGCAGTTAGTGCACTCATTCCTATTTATACTAGTAACAACTTTTACTACTATTCATATTACTATATTAGTACTACTGTTCATACTTCGAACTGCATAATATGCAGAATGTATTGCAAATGCTAATAATACTGAAAGATTATAATTATAACGAACAAACAAAATGTAAATGCCTACAACAAAAATCCTTTGCAGTGTAAGTGTGTGCAATCACTCACTATTGTATGATTTTATGTAAGTGCAAGTGGCTTGTTTAGTTTGTAGTAATTATATAAAATATAAATTATATATATATTAGAAGCAGAGTAGAGGGTGAAATAAAAATTGCTGCCAAAATACTATATGTGGACGGCTAGTCGAATCCAAAGTAATCCTTAGTAGGTTTGCCAAAGGTAATGTAATTAATTGCAATGGAATTACCCAGGAAGGGGTTTGGGAGTCACTAAGGACCTCATGAAGTAAATAAACGTAACTTACTACAATCCGAAAGATGTATGTATGCATGTAATGCAACAAAAGTTGAGGGATATAATATAATTATGGAAGTGCAGAATGAAGAAAGGTCAGTGTGCTAACCCTGTCCTTAATAATCCCGGAATGATATAAGCACCACACATTACTGATGGCAAAAGCACCATTACAAATTGTACAGGTAAAGTTTGCTAACTTGGAAGCTATAGACGCTAGTTCTGTGTAGCAAAATCTCATCAACCAAAACCGTAACCTTAAGCCAGGGTTATACCTAATACATTGTCAACACACCATATCTTCAGGGCCGGCTTGAAAAGCTAAGAACTATTGCTAAAGTACGACATACATACGTATAAGTTATAAGAAGTAAGGTACTTACTGATACGTAGTTCTGAATTCTGAAAGCAATATAAATTCGTATGGTGATTACGGCCAATACCTACTACTAGTAAGTACTTATGTATATATTTAGTAAAATGCTTTCGCCTGCATTGCAGTTCCGAATTCCGAATGATGTAATACTATTCCGTATTCCTGATTGATTTACATGCAATCTAAAACATGCAAAAACTATAAATTCTCAATGCAGTAAGAAATCAGGATTACAATAAAGGTTAGTTACCTTTGTCTATAATAATGCACGTTATGCAAAGCAATAGTTCTCTTAGATTATGCAATATTATGTAAATACAGTGTGCTTAGCAAGCATGAAATAATTGTCTCCCTTTTTAAGTAAGTACACTATGTCAAGCATTCACACATTTACTAAATAGATACGTTCATTGTGAGTGCATACATATACTGACACTCTGAATATACAAACAATCTTCCTAGATGCCCCAATACCAAACAAATACAATCATGTCTTTCCAATCGTAAGGTATTGTTATTATTTGACGGGTTAACTTTCTTCGGAATCGTCGGAGAAGTCACAAAAATACTATGCGAAACCAAGAGCTTAAATCCTTGTTAAACACATCAGCGGAATTTTAAGTATAAACTACCTGGGCCAAAAAATATTATAGAGGAATGTATTTGTGAAAGTCTTCAGTTATTTTTATATGTAAAAAGAGAAACATTAATCTATATAACTTTTGGCGCATTGTGTAACACTTGTGTACACTTGTATCATGTAAAATTAAAGAAATCACTCCAAATCATCCATGTGAATGATTCCAGGATTCGAATCCGCCAATATTTTATGTAGCTTGCATGCATGACTTGACATTTAAGGAATAAAATGGATCTAAGAAAAATCTAAGAAATCATCAAAGAAAGTGTAAAAGGGCCCCACAGGGCTTTGGATTTCTCCCTTGACTTAAAAGGTAAAGGGAAAATTACCTGAAACTCCTTGGTGCTAAAGCGCCTATTTTAAAATGTTGTTGGACTATGAACTTTAGACTTTCATTCGAGAGTGAGAGTAGTGTGTTATTGAGGTGCAGATGACTGTCATTCTAATCAATGTTGCTCTTCCTCAATAGGATTATTCGCATCCGCTGTTTCGATTAATTTTATACAAATTTTTGCTCATTATTTCGCTCAATCCACAAGATCACAGAGAAAGTAGCGTCTGCTGAAGGTAATCGTTTATTGTTGAATACAAATTAAAAATTGTTAGTAAATAGTAATGTAAACCATAAGCAAAACATTAGCATTTTTTCTCCTTTTTTACTAATTTTTCGTCGTTTATGTCTATGTATGTGATCATACTTATGTGTTTATAATATAATTGCAGCCACATCCGATATTATATAATCACAACCGAAGATAGTCTTGTCCAGCTGTTTTGTCACACTCCAATATTCTAAATGAGTTCCGCTATGATTTTCCGGCAGGCTAAAATAGCAAATGACATGGGGAGGATGAGGTCACGAATGCTAAGTTTATCAGGTATGTTTTTAAAAAAGAAATTATCATTATTTTCTGTCTGTTTTTAGACTACCTCATGTATAGTTGAAACTACAATTATGTACTATATCGGTTAATTTTCAGCAACTAGCATGGCATCCAAAGGAAAGCTGTTAAAACCTGGAGGAAAGGACATTGTCTTTGTAGACGCTGCTAGAACTCCATTTCTCCTGTCAGGAACTACTTATTCTAAGCTTATGCCCCACGATTTGGCTAGATACGCTCTTGTGTACGTTTTAATTTCAAAATTATTCGTTTAATAATCGAATCAATATCTTCAGCTTTATTATGTGTAAGACGAAAATTATTTTTTTAGAGGTTTGGCCGATAAAATTGGACTCTCTAAAGAACTAGTGGATTATATTGTGATGGGTACGGTAATTCAAGAAGTCAAAACAAGCAATGTTGCTCGAGAAGCTGCCCTAGGAGCAGGATTCTCCGACAAAACTCCAGCTAATACTGTGACCATGGCATGCATTTCGTCAAACGTAGCTCTGACCACATGTAATATATTATACAATATAGTTTAGTTAAAAAATCCAAATAAGTTTAGAATTAAAAATAAACACTTTTCGTGATTTTGCTTTATCAAGGTGTCGGATTGATTGCATCCGGAGTGTACGACGTCTGCATTGCTGGAGGAGTTGAATTTATGTCCGATGTCCCTATCCGCCATTCCAGAAAAATGAGGAGTTTAATGCTTAGAGCCAACAAAGCAAAATCAATTGGACAAACGTTAGGTCTTCTCACTTCTATCAGACCAGATTTTTTGGTACCCGAAGTAAGTGTTAGACTAAATTGATATGCTACATTTTCAGATTATAAACTGCAAATATTTGTACCTATAGCTAACCTAACCCAACTAATCTAACCAGTGATTACTAGTGAAATTTTAATACATATTTTTTTCAATGCAAATAATGCAGCTTCCAGGTATTGCTGAGTTTTCAACTGGAGAAATTATGGGACATTCTGCCGATCGGCTTTGTGCAGCCTTTGAAGTAGGAAGGAAAGAACAAGACGAGTTTGCTATTAGATCACACACAAACGCTCAACAGGTAAAATTCTACTGTCACAATTATTAATAAACTTTAGGCCATGTCATTAATGTCATAACTCTTGTGCATTACTTCAGGCCACCCAGAAGGGTCTCTTAAAGGATCTTGTCCCTGTTAACGGTGAGTAAAGTATAAGCTAGCAATCTGCACAAAGTTTCAGTAGATTTATCTGCCATAGTCTCTTACTTCTATTCAAGTTCAACTTGTAAGTTAGTGACCTTGTTTACAGTACCTGGTGCAAAAACTATCATATCCAAAGATAACGGCATTCGAGTATCATCGATGGAACAAATGGCAAAACTTAAACCTGCTTTTATCAAGCCTCATGGAACCGTCACCGCTGCAAATGCTAGTTTCCTGGTAATTAAACTTATAGTCTAACTGTAAAGATGACTCTGATCTGATGTATTAATTTTATTGACTTGTAAATGGTAGACTGATGGCGCATCTGCTTGTCTTCTGACGACCGAAGAAAAAGCTAAAGAGATGGGATGGAAGCCAAAGGCATATTTGAGGGACTTTTTGTATGGTAAGCTCTTGGCATTTCAATTTATGTACACTTGTACATTACGAATAGCTGATAAAATGATTGTGGATGTTATGATTTCTTATAATATAACAGTATGTGTATAATTTTCCTACAGTGTCTCAAGATCCAAAGGATGAGCTACTTTTAGGGTAAATATTATTGTTATTATTGATATTTAATAATTTTTTATTCGATTCCAGAACATAGTAATATATAAGTTATTTCTTTGTTATTATAGACCAGCTTATGTGATACCAAAACTTCTGGACAGAACTGGTTTAACAATGAATGATGTTGACGTATGGGAAATTCATGAAGCTTTCGCTGTAAGCTACAACAAACCATTTACGAACATGAAAATATTTAATACCCAAAATTTGGTTTTATAATTTGTAGTAAATATGTGTACTTTTTTGTAACAACTTTTACTTTTATAGGGTCAAGTTCTGGCGAATCTAAAGGCAATGGATAGCGATTATTTTTGTAAAAATCATATGAAGCGATCAGGAAAGGCGGGTTCTGTGCCCATTGAAAAGCTGAACAATTGGGGAGGATCACTTTCTTTAGGACATCCTTTCGGAGCCACAGGTATTACGCTATTACGCTTTTATTTCCCTAAATATTGGATATTAAAATGATTTTTACATTTATGATATAAATCAACTTTCTTATTAAGGTGTCCGTTTAACTGCCCATTGTGCGAATCGCCTTATTCACGAAAATAAGCAGATCGCAGTGCTCGCCGCATGTGCGGCTGGAGGTCAAGTAAGTAAAAATATTTATATGCAAATGCTTCCAAAAAGAATTAGCACTGAATCTGGATAATTAGACCAGACCAACCCTATGTGCCGGATTAATATGTACATAGACATGGTAAACGATCAGTGCAAAAATAATTAAGAAAATGAGGTATACAACAGGGCACACCATCAAAAGATCAATTGAGAGTGTGCAGTGCTAGCCTCAAACAAAAAATTACATCGATTATCATTTGCAAGTGAGAATGCACGCAAGGAAAAGGAGTACCTAAAAATTATCTAATGCAATCAATGTTAACAGGGGGTCGGGATGGTTGTTGAGCGGCATCCGGATGGTACATTCTAAATACGCCGATCACCAAAAACAAAATACAAATATTCTATATAATGTGTATAAATATACGAATGATTATATCTAAAACTTGCTTATTAATTGTATTAAAAAGGAATGAATCGGAATTTTGTAAAAATGATACTATCTTAAATCTTAATAAAACGCAACGTGTTCGAAATTGCGATAGAAAACAGACGTCATTTATTTGTACTTATTTACAAATACACATATTATGAATGACAGAGCTCAGGATGTATGTGTTTGAGCTTTCTACTCGACAATACATGTGTTACGAACATGACATATTACATCTATATGTATTGTATTACAATAATGCTATTAAATGGTAGACAATAAAATATGAAAGGAATGAAATTATTTTATAAGTAACAATTTAGAAAAAATTGATGTCCACATGGAAAGATTGTAGATATGTACACATAGTAATCCTTCGCTCAGTTTCGTTTTACTGCAAAAATATTAACATTAAATACCATTATTTTAGACAGAACAAATAAGACAGATTTCGTATTCTAAACAGCTAACTAAACTACACTATACCTTCGGTAAGTCCCTTGACTTTCAAGCGTTCTGCAGTTTTCAGAAACGCTGGTAAATTGTCCTGAGGAACATTCACCTCTCCAGCGTACATAAATTCCAAAATGGACTGAAGATGGTTGAATGGGACATCTTTCAAAATGATTATAGGATGTTTCGATGGATTGTTCTAAAATATTTGTCAAAATAAAAATAATTGGGGTTTAAAAGTAATAATGGTTTTAAAAATCTGTCACACGCGACCCGCATATTATACTCTTAGTCTTAATTATTTACATTATTATTATATTACATAATATAATTAATTAAATTACACCATAATCTAATATTCTATTACACTCACCTCCAAAAGTGACTTGAAGTATGGACTGCAAGCGCTCAAAACCATCTTGTGAGCTTTACACGTTTGACCATCGCAGGCAAGTGTGACATCAGTAAAACTGCGCTCGGTTCTTAAATGCTTAAAGCAAGTCACGATATTAGACTGGAAATCGTTCCAGCGGAGACAAAATTGTTGTTGATCAGCCATACTGCTAGGTAAACATTTCACAAAATTAATAAGTATATATTCTTAGCTGTACGCGGGCTAAAAGCATACAGCTATACACCAAGCGTAAATTGGACTTTGTACGCGAACACATACGCAACAACGCATTTACTGCCCTTACTAAAAATAGCTTATAAATATCTTAAAACTCGACTTAAAATTCTCAAATCTTACAATTCAACACGCCAAAAATGCAAAATATACATTTTAATATCTGCGAATATTCTATAACAGTTTTTTGCTAAATGAATCTTAATTAATTATGAATAATTACCTTAATGTTTTGTTTGGTTGATGCTAGCAGCTGATTATAATTATGCTTCTTGGTTTTGGATAACTTTTACAGCTGATTGTCCTTTTACAGATTGTTTTCGTTGAAGAAAAGTCAGTAGATCAGATCAGATGTCAATATCAGATGGTTGTCAGCGGACGACAAGGAATTCAGTTCTGCAAAGTGTAGAAAAATGGCAAACGGCAATGGATTAAGAATATGCGATTTAATTCAGGCCAGCGAACAGGAGCAGAGAAACTCCGAAAGTAATCAACAGCTCTTCAGAAAAGGAGAACAGAGACAACCAGAGGGAAAGACTTCACAGAGTTATAAAAGTAATAAAATAAGCCACCACCATAGTTAAATAAGCTTTAAGTTTGATTGAGCTTTAACTTTACAATAATCCCAGTAGTAATCCCACAAGAAGCAAGATGAAAAACAACTTTTGTGTATACTTTTGCGTTCACTTATGATTTAACTGCTGATTTGCTCTGTGTTGTGTTTGTAAATGCTAGCGTTTGTGTACCGCAAAGGAATAGGAGAAAAATAACACGATAAAGTTGAAGTATGTCATGTCAGTTCGCCTCAGCAAACAACAAAATATTAACAAATCAGCACAAGTCAAAGGAAAGGGTTATACAGGCTGGGAAAATGAGAAAGCTTCTTCTCTTCTCTGCACATAGACATTCAGATGGCGCTTATTGATGACCCGTGGATGATAAACCGAATGCATGGAAGAACTTTCATATAACTATACGGTATGTCGATACTTTTGGTTGGTACACCTTTTTATATAAATCTATATAATGAAGGTGGTAATTATATAAAATTATGTCTATATAGACAATAGACAGATACATATATAAAATAATCTTTATACAGAAGGGTAGGATTGTAGGATAGGTGCACTCACTCGTGTAGTAATACATAATACATTGTAGTGCACTGCATATTGCATTCAGAGATCTTCATTCGGAATTCAGAGCAGCCTAAAAGCTTTTACTTGACTGCTGTTTCAATTCGGGGTTTTAGAACTTTAGAATCACTGAATCAAAATCAACCGAATTACGAAACAATATTCCATATTAACATTGTACGCACTTTTTCTTTTAATCCGCCTTCCAGATCCAGTTTCTCCAGTCCAGTCCAGCTAGTGCAGCAGAGTCAAGGAAAGAAAGTTGAGGTTAAGTAAAGAAGGAAAGAGAACTGTCACCGTGTCACCTGTAAAATCTACGTATGCAATACATGTGCGTGAGTAATTTTTTCTATTTCAAAAATTATGAGTTTCAATTATGAATTACGATTTTGGTACGAAGTCAGAAATACTTCAGTACATTCTAAATCTTCAAAATAAGTTAAGCAGAACTTTAGAACATTTTGAATTCTTTTTCTGAATGTGCTCACATAGTGCCTATGCCTAGCGGCTAGCGGTCACACGAGATTTGTCAGTTTTTAATTTTTCTAACATAAGTAGCCTGTTGTTGCTGAAGCATAGCAATTCCAGGTTTGAGTTCTGGCAATAAAACTAGAATTCAGCCGAGTTTTAGCTTTTACGAATCAAGTCATCCAGTAAGATATCTTTTAGATTTTTAGAGTCAGAGAGGTAGTATTTTCCTCGGGGTAGTCAATCTAGTCACTACCACAGCCACTAGTCTAGTGTATAGGTAATAGGTTGTCCAGTTATCACAGCTATATGGATTTATACTTATTTAAGAAATCAGATCTTATGACCGGTTGGTAAAAGTGTGCATTTTAATTGATATGCATAATATTGAATATATTGCCATTGCATTCAACTAAAATTAATTTTCCTAACGTTTAAACATACTACTATCAAATCTATACTTATTAATTAGTGGTACGCCAGAAATTGCACTGTAGTGAGATGAATTTTATTGTTTTGCTTCATTAAATAATTAATCCCTTCCTTGTATAAATTGACAATTATATTCCCTGTTTATGTCCACTGCCCGGCGCCCGGTAATTGTCAATATTCATAGTTACCTTTCACTTTGTTTAGGTTTACTTACATATCACTTGCATAAAAGAAAATCATACTTGTGCGTACATAACAGGTAGTTTTTTAAAAGATGCAAAGCACATTGTTTACTAATATTATGCATTTTTGTTTACTGTTGCATAATGGTTAGACATGCAATGTATTAGGAAGCATATTATGTATCCATGCGCTATATACACCTGTGCAAATCTGTACAGATATATTTAACACATAAAGTAATTTTAATCTAAGCAATTGATTATTTAAATGATAATTGCACTATTGCTAAGTGCACAAACTGGTACAATACAGTCGAATTTAAAATACATGAAATCTAGTTCAAAACACGTCTCATACTACTGATACTATATAACGTACGTATTATACTTATTAGCATCACTCTTGTCATGGGCAATTAAGTTTCAAGTATCTGCATTCAAGAATCTTGTGGAGCTTTGTATCTTGTTTTCTGGCATGCACTGATGCACTTGTTCTACTAATACTTATCATTCCTCTTGGTTTGGTCCAAGAGGAATATATACTATTTAAATAACTATAAATTAGATTAGTCATATTATTGCTAGATTGCTACCAACTACCACATAATGGCACGGCCCCAGCCCCAGCATTAATTCTTGAGCGTTGTAAACTGTAATACAGACAGTAGGATATGATATAGAAAAATGGCTGAGTTAATGAGTTAACAGTAAAAGAAGTTTGTGGTTCAATTTTGGGTCTGTAAACGAAATCTTTTTTTATATTAATTTCAATTAGACCATTAAATATTGTGTAGCCTTGTGGTCATGGATGGTGGTTAGCAGTACTGCAATTCTGATTAATTCTGTCATTAATTAATATTACTTTTTAATTATTTAACTTATTATTGTTTGTCAACAGGTTGTGGCGTCAGCTCTTATAAGAACGTAACTAATCTTTTAATTGAATATCTCCCTGCCTCGTAACGTCGGTCTTCAAATCATCTCATCGGCATTTGTTTGTGGATCAATATTTTCCAGTTATTTGTTCCACAGTTTTCACGTAATTACTTCAACAGAGCTACTTAGTAGCTGACAAGTGAGTTTTGCTTAAGTACTTCATTTCATTTATATATTTATATTTATAACAAATTGTTTCAAATGAACTACTGTATTGATCTTGTAGCATGTGTAAGTAAATCAGGTACTTATAATTATATATAGCGTAGCAAATGTAAGCTGAGATCTCAATAGAAAGAATATGAAATTAGTAAAGCACCAACTAACTACGAATCTTCCAGAATCGTAGTTTGGGGAGGGGGGGGCAACAGATTCTGTTTAGTGTAAGTAAAAGTAAAGTGTAACAGGAAATTAGATTATTTTACATCCCACACATTACAATACTAATTCATATTTAGCACTGACAATTTGTAGTGCTTTTGGCTATTTGTTGTGTATATTGTTTTCCTAGCTGTCTTATCTACTAATAGAGAAATAAGTTATAAAGCTATATTATAGTATTTACGGACCAGCTGCAGCCCAGCTCCAGGAAATATGATATTGATACTGATAGATTGTTAAAGTGAAGCCGAGTTAGCCGAGTATGTTACGCTATGTGTAACTAATTCATAAATAAAGTATATTCTATGAATATTTTATTATTTGCAATTACATTTATATTGTTACTTTTGTTAGAACATGATGCATTCTGAGTGGCTATAATCTTCTATATACTTAACGTAGAAGGATGCGTGATTATAATAGTATTTGTTAATTGACATTTACGGCAGTAGTAATAATATGTAGTATAGTTTTGTATGAACCGAGGGTGTAAATCTAGAGTAAATGAGATTGATGTCTAGTAATGTACCTAAATGTCTGGTTATGGTCTTAATGGATGGCAAGATTTAGTATATATAATACAATATAAGTAAATATTATGGTGTTCCAAAGTATATGGTGTATTTTCTTCTACACATTGATACAGTTTTTACTGGTTTGGTAGTCGGTATAGTAGTGTAGTATTAGTATGGCCGTATGGTGCTCGGCAGAAACTGTGGTTGTAAATATAATTGCAATGCAATGTTGGACGCTGGAGTTATAAAATACGTATTTGGATATTCATGTTATTCTATTTCGGTCAAAATGGTTATTAGATAGTTGCATTCTACTATCCCTATCTGTAAGCAGTTCTCTGTCATTAACAGAAACATACTGGATACTGTGGATACTAAATACTCAATATGTGACATGCGATATGCGATGTGAATAATTTCGTAACTAAACCTCCAAAAATCGATTCTCAACACGGTGTATGGTCCATTTTCGATTTAAACTCACATGTCACATACATTGTTTACGAAATTCCCAAGTGAAACAGTTTCGGTAAATACTATACGTAACGTTATAAAGTTGCAGCGTTGTACTTGAGTTCGCTGATTATGTCGTGACTTGATTGTGGTAGTGTTAGTTTTACTTTTTTTATCAGTTTCGTAATAAATCCTCAGTTAAGTTAGGTGGTGTTTGGGATATATGTCTGCACCAGGCTAGCACATTCTATGTAATAAAAGAATAGAAGTAGTAGCGACCCTGACTATTGACTGTGCGAATTATTAACTTATTATTGTCTTGTTATTTTTAAAAACTATGCGTTAACATTAGTTATGTAATTAACTTAGTGTATGTATCTAACGTGAGAATTTATTAGGGGGATTTCAATTAAACTTGTAATAGGCAGTTTGTAATATTTTTTATGTTTAATATTTTTACATACTGTGCAAGATTTTATACTGTGTATTATTACTTTATTTGCAGATTTAAAATGAGTCATGGGAGAGAAATTTCCAAGTTGGAAAAGGAGAAGCAAAAATTTATTCAAGATAAATGTCAAGGGATGTTAAACGACATGCTGAGGGATGAGGATAATAAGTATTGTGTCGACTGTGATGCAAAAGGTATGAATATTCAAAGTATATTTGTAAATGTAAATGATCAGGAAGAACCAACATTTTACTAATGGTCGTATTTATAGGTCCTAGATGGGCTTCATGGAATCTTGGAATATTTTTGTGTATCCGTTGCGCTGGTATTCATAGAAATTTAGGAGTACACATATCACGTGTTAAAAGCGTTAATTTGGATACTTGGACTCCCGAACAAGTTGTGGTAACTACTCTTATAAATGTTTTTCAGCTTTACTTAATGTATTGATATTAGCCCTGATCTCAATGCAAATTGATTTTGTGTAGACTATGCAACAAATGGGAAATTCTCGTGCTAGGGCGGTTTATGAAGCAAATCTTCCAGATAGTTTTCGCAGACCTCAAACAGACGTAGCTCTTGAAAATTTTATCCGAGCCAAGTATGAAACACATAAATACATAGCTCAGGAATGGGTGAAACCTCCACCTCCTAAAGTTAATTGGGATTCAGAAGTAGAGGAGAGCTTGAAAAAGAAGAAAGACAAAAAGCAGGTTCAGAATGACATTGGGCCTTTACCGACTGCAATTCCGAAACCGAAGCCAGCATCGTCCAGTCCTGCTACAGTGACAAAATTAGCCAACCCTGCTAAGAAAGAGACCCCAGTTCAAAAAAGCCCCGAGCTCAATCAACCGACACAAACTAGTGCTTCGGATGACTTATTGGGACTAATGACGGGACCCCCTCAAAATTCTTCACCTACCGACCCCTTTGCCAGTCCTGTTAAAGTTCCATCGTCAGAAAGTAATAACAAAGATGACTTAGGGGGTATATTTACATCCGACGTTGGATTCGATCCAAACCAAGGGTTGAAAATGACCAAAGAATCTATATTATCTCTCTATGGTCAAGCTCCGTCAAATGCTAACCCATTTGCCTCGCAAGGTATGTTTTCTAACACTGGTGTTTCCAACCCATTTCCCCAGATGGGAACGCCTTACAATTCAAACGTCGTAGGACAAGGACAACCTCAAAATCCGTACGGAAATATGCAAAATGATATGGGAATTTTGAATGGATCTGGAGGTGGAGGAGGTAACATGTTCGGCCAACAGTCTGATGCTTCCCAAGTAATTGATAAGACAAATATTGATATTACTAACTATATTATTTGCAATGTATTGAGAAACTGATATCTATGTTCCATTTTTCTGATTGCAGAGTATTCAACAACAATTATATGGTTTAAACATCTCTAATTACGGTCAACAGCAGCAAGGGCAAGGGATGCCTCAAAGTACAATGCCTGGCCCTGGATTTCCTCCTTCAGGGATGCAAGGAAATCAACAAGGATTCCCTCAACTGAATTTGGGATTCAATCCTCTTAGTATGCCGAATAAATCTTTTGTACCCGGTCAAACGAATTTTCCCAGCTATCCGCCAGCTGCTAGTAATATTCCCGGTTTGAACAACAGTGCAGGAGGTAACGCAAATCAACACATTTTCCCCAACGATGGACCAATTGCTGCAACTAATTTATGGAAGTGAACTGCTGAGATGTAATTATTTATATCTAATTCGGGATCATGTTGTACTCTAAATTGTTTAGGTTAGTTAAGTTAATTAACACAATGCCTAAAGTATGTTATGTATGTATACTATACAATTCCTAAATAATCTATATGAAATATGTATATGCAGTGTTGTCTAATCAATTCTATATAATACATATAATAAGTACTTTTTGAATATATTACATCAAAAATGCGTTTGCCTTCGCATTTTGCATACACATTAGGTGTTAGCTACACAATACTTACATTATTCACGAAATGGGCATTTGCATTTGTGCTCGATACATTTGTTTACTTAATTATGACTTTCAATTGACTGATAATGTTGAGTTGAAAGTGTAATTATAATTTATGGTCCTTGTGCTCGAAAGGAGTCAGTTAAGTACTTACATTGAACATTCAAATACAATTTACGAAATAGAAAAATTTAAGAATCTACAAAAGTAGCTGCTTCTTTAGGAACTACTGATAGGAACGCCTAAATTAAAATGCGTTTTAAGGGGTCAATTCTTGCCCGACGAAACTGTACATATGCATTTTATAAAAACAATTTTTCAAGCATACTTGTTTATTGTTTCAATATTATATTGGTGCATTAATAATGGCCAAAAGGTTAAATTTTGTGGTTGCTCTTCAAGTTTCTGCATTTTTGTCATTTAGGCGGTTATAAACCGAATGTCTTTGCTGAAATATTTGTCAAGCAACAACTGTGCCCCACCAATATCTAATACCTCTTACATTCAACTGCAAATCAATAATTTCCAAATGTTCATCAGTTTGGCCTTATTTATTTATTTATATTGCAGACAAAATAATGATATTATTACAAATTACAATTGTGTATATTTACAACTTTCCAGCTACACATACGTACACAAACACCATAAGTACTAATAACCCAAAGTCTAGTCTTAAGTTAAAATTATTTAACTCAAGCAAACATTTAACATGTTTTATTACATCAGAATATTTTGAAAACAGAATTCCAAACATTTAAGTTGACTGCAGTAATTAGTAATTGCAGAGTCTGAGTAGCTTAACATAACATAACATAACGGTACAGTACAATATTATGCTGTACGAGATTAAAGTTGAGAAATGCAGGTGCCAACCAAGTGAATTTCATCTCACACAACAACACAGTACAGTCAAAGTTCATACATTCCATTAAACTGTTAAATAGATAGGATTTAATATTAAGTTATATAGTGCATAGATAGTTATTAGTTTTATCTATAAAATTATTAATTTCTGGGCCAGTACATTAAAGTACACTATTTACGAAATCTGATTTAATTAATTTGTAAAATAATGTAATTGCGTCTAAACAATCGATGGCATCCGGAGAAATTTTTTGAATGTTACATTAAAGTTGAAAAACAAGAAAATATGTATTTGAAAATAATTTGGCATTGTATACAACCTATCGTCTTTTCTTAGCAGCGGGTACAGCATAAAGAACTGGGGATTTTCTTGCTGATGCTGATTCTTTGCCTTCATTGCTAGAGTGAGAGCTTGTACTTATTTTTCTCTTGTTTGCCGTGCTGCTTGCGGCGACACCACTACTTCGTTTGGCAGCTGCCAACGGGGGTGGGGTAGAGAACTCTTCTTCCCGTTTAACTGAAACTGCTTTAAAATGAAGCATATTGGACATTAAACACTATTTGGGGACAGTGGATAATATTAACAATATCAAAGAAAGGAGCTAACCTCGTGTTCTTTCAGGATCTTTATGGTCTCTGGATCTATGTCCGTCCTTTCTCTTTTCTGAAATAATTTGGTGAAAGTCCGAGTCATCTAGTGTAAACTCTGCATCCTTAGTAGGGAAGGGGATATCCTCAGCTTCTTCCTAGTAATCATTATCATCAAGTCATATTTGCATTAACATACTTTTAATACACTTTAAAGTAGGTATCTCAATAAAAATGTTTTCATTTTCGTTCTCGTTCTTACTAAAGCATTCAAGTCGTACATAGACTCGAGCTTGGCCCAAAGGTGTGATACATCAATATCTCGCCCGATCGCACTTGTGAATCTATGGTAGGCAATTAGCATGTTGAAGTGTTTATTGACACCTGAAACAATAGAATCAGAAAGTATTAAATCCTGCTGGATGACAACTAACTTACAATCTTATACATATACTAATATTAGAAATAAAATGATACAAAATGATGGAAATGGCGCTTGTTCATTCTTATGCTCCTCTGTCCGTCTGTTATACAATTTTTGTGGACGTGATCATGAATAAATCTAAGCTTATTATATTAAATTCACAGCTACCTATATGCATACCTTACAAAAATATGCTCTTTTTAGGGAAGGTGTCTGCTGATTCTGCTCCATCGATATACAGCCAAAACAATACTACATTTTCTTATAACAACTACACATACATTACATACATAAACATAATTCCTAATCCTTTGTATTTGTACTTTGTATGTGTTTCTGTGTGTTACAGTATATTAAATTCAATGTGCTGATACTGATACTTTTACTTAAACGAAATTATTTTTCTTGCATAAAACTCTACACGTGTGCATTCAAATACCGCTTTGTAGGCAGTGTACATACATTTGGCATAGTAAATAATAATATCTGACTGAAAAAGGAAAATTGTCACATAAGATATATATTTAAAGTACAGCAGTATTGAGTAAACCACACTTGGATTTACATGTTATAGGTTACCAGTAACCATTTCAATCCTGCAGTTAAATAATAAAGAGGATTAAAAACAATGTATATCTGTGCCTGTAAGTCGCAACTTACAAGCGCATACACATAGGTATAGGTAGGTAATAACAATAATACCTGATCTTTTCCTTTATAAGGGACATAATATATAAGATAGGTGTTCTACATTACTCACTGTTATCGCTAACTAAATAGTAAATACTAGCTATTGCTATTAAAGTATGCAAGGCAACATATTTGGTAAACATGTGAGATATAGCATATCCCGGCCTTATCGCGCGTTATTTTATTAGTGTCATTTCATTATATATACGTAATAAACATATTCACTGATAATGCCATTTAATTTAAACACAAAACACAACATCAGATGGATAAAAAATTCCCATGCCACATTTTATACATGCGTATAGGAAGGATTATACAAATACAATGCTAGGGGCAATATTATTATCATCCATAATATTCTCTTAATTCCCTGTACAGTAGTTGGCAAAGTCGGCACTGGCAGTGATCGTTTAAAATTGTTTAGACAGTTATTAGTCCTGATAATAATAAATAACTGCATAATAAATAACACCCACCCACACTCATGCATGTGGCATGGGAAATTTTGCGATCGTTGCATATTATTTGCTTACACTTATAGCAACGATAAGTGAATTTTACATACGTTACTACATTCATTTTATTACAACCTATTACCTACATAACGACAAATAGTTTGCTCACGTTTTCAATCTCCAGAAGTTCTTAATTCTTAGCTCTTTAAGTAAGTACTTTTTTATACCATACATTACATGAACACACATGCAACATGCACATTATTGCACACTGATCGACCTACACACAAGTAAGAGGTGGCTTTGCTATAAAGATATTCTGTACTTATATAATAACATGTGCTTAATAGTTACAGGTACTATTACATTTAAAAATTATTAGCTCATTTTAAGTGAAAGTGCAAAGTATTTTTTTAAACTAGTTCATCATTCATAATAACTCTAATGTAATAAAATATTATTTTGAGTAAAATTCTCACAAGACAGTTTAATAGATAAACAATTTAGCAATTAGAAAACATACTTTAGATACGTTTACAATATAAATCAAGCCTAGGTATAAAATATGTAAATAGCCTTGTCCTCAGCAAAAATGAGTTTTATTTCTCGGTCATTTCGTATTTCGTCATTTGCATACAAATAAAATTGTACCTTTGTTGTTGTTTTAAGCGTCTTAAGTGAGCAAACAATTAAAAGCAGTAATTGTAAGTCTATGATACTTTTAGTTCCTTAGCATACTATGGTTATACGGTTTTATCTTGTCGTTTGTAGGCAACTGTGTGGATGTGGAGTGGATAGTATGTGTGCAGAAAAAGTATTGCAACTAAGTGTAAGTTTGTGTGTGATCAGTTCTCGTAGTCCTCCTAACAAGTCCTGATAATGATTTCGATTGAATGAACAGGACAGTTAACTGAATAAAGAATAAAAAGTAGAACAAAAGGAAAGAGATATGTGACATTATTCATTATTCGGTTCGGTGAAAATAAAGTGAAAGTGAACCTTACCGACTGGTTTGTAGGAGCAATTTGGGGAGCTGATGAAAGATTGAAAGAAGAGACTTTCGAGTTCATCCGTCCACTCTATTGACCCATCTTCGCTTCTTTCTTTTACACTTATACTTTGAGAATCCGCCGAGGGATTGATCGTAAACGAATTCCGTACAACATGATGTTGATGTTGACGGGTTTGCATATGTGACCGCATCTTAAATGGGATTTCAGTTGTGACAACTAAAAGGTACAAAATAAATCAAATCATTTATAAATATTCTCTGTACTCCAAGCCCTCTGCATTACAATAAATCTCTCGGTATAACATTAGTGACTGTGTCCATAAGCAAGCAGTAACTTCACCTGAACCATATGCATATATATTCAAAATAATTTATTTGCTTGCTTTTAGTTTTAAAAATAACCAGTCATTTTTTATTGTTTTTCGAATATCTGATTTGATGACGCGCTTCCTAGTCCTACAGTACTTTACATGCAATACAGGTAACCAATTTAATGAATTAAGTTTTAAATATTACAATTTTAAATATTATTTAGTTTAGTATGAAATGGACTTATACTCCTACTGTGTCCTTATAGTGTCGCATTCCACATCAATTATTATTTCAAATACTTCAGATTATTAGTTA
>JAQFYC010003293.1:0-21310 GCA_034694165.1 Tomocerus mixtus | reverse complement strand
CCTTTATTTAATCGCAATTGTGCTAGTAATTTAATTTTAGGTAAGCTGAGCTTAGTCATATCTTTTAGACGGTGACCAGTTTTTACTACTATGTATTATGTATACGTAATTATTTTTTCACTATGCATAATATCTTGTTTATAATTGTTTGTAAGCACAATCCAGAAATGTCGAGTATTATGCGACATGGTCATAAAAGAAGGTTCACAAAACATTCGTACTTTGTTTCACTGTTCTTGTTCTGTATTCGCACTTGTCGTTGTGTTGTGCTACTGATTCTCCGTTTTACCATTTACATTTTAGTGAATAGGGTAGCTACTCGTTTTGCAATTTTCCTTGGTTGTTTCTGTGTTGTTATAATATAATATTGGGTAGGAGATGGAGTGAGTCGTGTTTTCTTTACGTGGAAACATAAACACGAGGATAATATATGAAGGGAAGGATTATTACAGAGCCGTGGTTCCTGGTTCCTTTATTATTACGTTGGATTACTTACAATTCCTCCACTCGACTCGAATCGTCTTGCTTTTCTTTCCTTTCTTTA
The DNA here is from genome assembly GCA_034694165.1 of Tomocerus mixtus. Classification (NCBI taxonomy): domain Eukaryota; kingdom Metazoa; phylum Arthropoda; class Collembola; order Entomobryomorpha; family Tomoceridae; genus Tomocerus; species Tomocerus mixtus. The sequence goes on along the minus strand of JAQFYC010003293.1, from coordinate 20,766 downwards.
AAGAATTTTTATTACCATGGACGAACACATTAGTGAAATGAATAGCTCTTTAATTACATGCCTGCGGAGCGGATCGAGCTGTGTGAGCAGAGGGCTCAACGCCGAACCAAACCACTCTAAGCCCCAATAATGTGCACAAAGAGAATGGAGAGCGGACTTGTATGTACTTACTTAATGCCTGAGATGTAGTATCTGTATGTAAGGTAAGGTAAGATAATGTAAGTGATGAGACGGGGCTTGAATTTTCAAATTGTGTTTCCACTTCTACACCTTTATTTTACTACCTTATGGTTTAAGTATACAGAATACACACTCATATCGTATGCTCTTACTGTAGATTCTTTTTCTTTGGGATATTGTGTAGGATTTACACTAAAAGCTCTCGGTATACTTATGGTTGTGAAAAAGATGAAGATTTAAATCCATCTCATGTTCCCTTCTCTTTTACATTTTCATCAAAGTGGCTTTGGCCTGGCAGAAGTTGCTTTTAAATTGTATACCACTACTAATGTGAATGCGGGTTATTTAGTGTTTTGGTGAAATGAGAGTTTTAAAACGCTTGACTTGACTTCACCTAGTGGATAGAGAATAATCATAATACTGTATACTAATGGTAACACAAGAGCAAGAAGCATTAGTGTTTCCCTCTGCATAAACATATGTATTAAGATTAGAAAGGTGCTAAAAGGATATTTGTTGGAACTATTAGAATAATTCCGGGTAATTATCATGACTGTGTTACGATCCTTGTAATTTTGTTTGCCCGCATCCGCGCTAATGTTACCAGCTTTGATAAATTGTGTTGCATAAACACAAGCTAAATTATTATGTGTAAAAACAATTTATCAAGATAATGCTCTTTCCCAAAGAAAACTACTTGAGATACTCCCATAACTCAAGGAATTCAAACATGTGCATTTACATAAGTTATCTAAGTAGTAGCAGTTTAGTTTGTTCGTTAAATTACGTTTTGATTTTTGGGTTCACTCAAATTCATTTTGGATTCTTGTTCTCATGCCAAGCCAAACCTGCAATTTATTCACGGAGAGGGATACCTTGCCTTGCTTTGCCTTTTAGACTTTTAGTACTTATGGATGTTTAGGGAAAATGTAAATATGTATTAAATTATAAGTATGTACATTATGTACCTACACTCTATTACAGACGTAATACAGTACACATCAATATCCTACAAATTACTGTACTGTATAGCTACTTTACGATTTGTGTGTTGTAGGCAATTCTTCTGAAGTTGAGTGACTGCGTATCCTTCAATGTACATAAATATTGTACTCGTAGTGTAGTCGTAGTGTGCATCAGATATGCACTCAAATACAAACTTGCTTAAAATCTTTTTCTTTTAGTGAAGTGAGTGTGTGTTGAGATTTGAGAAGAGAATGTAAAAAATGGATGTTCCTGATCTGATTTGTGTTTTTATTTTTGCATGCTAAAAGCAGCCGTCAGTCAAAAATACCTCAGCTCTCGTCAACTATGCTAAATCAAGCTCAATTTTGAAAATGTAGTTTAGCTAGAGTTCAACCATAAATCTTAAAAGCATCGTGGGTTGAAAGAAGTTGAAACCTGCTCTGGTCTGGTCTGGGAATTTCCGATACTCTGTATCAATATTCTATAACCTTGTCAACATAGTGATGTGAAAATTGTAAATTTTCAATGCATCCGCGTATCATAAACTTTTTTCTTGCAATACTCACAAAATTGCAATTCAAATACGCATGGAACAGAACAGTGTAGAATTTTTTTTTGAATATTTATTAAAGGAAATATATTTAAGGTTATGGATTCTCCATGGTCTGGCTGGCTATCCACATAATTCAGAAGAGTGCATGCAGTCCCATTTCGGATAGGAAAGCCCTTGAAATAGTACAAGACATGAAATGCACTAACGCATAAGCTGAGACTGAACAGAACTGAAGTTGTGAGTTAAGTATGGACGCATAAACGGATAAAATATTTGATTTGCGCTCAGGAACTGTGTACAAAGGGATGGAAGTGTAAAACTCAACGAACCCAAAGCAAAGGATAAAGCTAGTTAGGATAAATGGATTTGAGCTAGTCTCATCTTGTGCAAATGTTAAGATCCAACGGGACTCACTCTCGCTCCTACTATATTCATGTGTACTATTTATAGTATAGTTTCCCTATTCATATATAAATATAGTAAACCATAATATAATAGTAGTAGAACCCGTAGAACCATTCATTCATTGGAATTCACATATCTACACCTTTTATATAGTGCTAGGTATAAAAGAAGAATATTTCAGAAGGGGACAGAATCAAATCGAAACGAAGTCGTATAGCCATAATAAATAGTAGTCAAAGCTAAGCCACACCACAGACAAGACTGAAAGCCACATCACAGCTTTCACTACACTATTCTTTTAGGATAATATCTAGCTTGTTTAAGTTGGCTTTACTAAAAGTTTGATATTATCTATGATTTTATATGTATTATGTACCTAGCGAATGTTTTAGACTATTAAAATAGGGATGATAGAATAAATATTTTAGACTATGTACCTTAACAGTAAGTAAATTCTTGGGGAGGAGACTGAGGAGAATAAATACCTATACCAACATAAATGTAAGATATGAATGTCAATATGATGGGAGCGAAATGTAATTGTGCGTCCATATGTAGAGTTAAATTATATTCATATGGGGTTCCCATGTGTTTCTGTATATCTTCGTATCTTTAAGTTTGGTTTTCTTTTGACAAACCTGATACTCTTGGTCTGAGTGTTTATTCTTGGGATGGAACGTTGCAATGAATATTTCCGTATGTAGCTTAGCTACATACTTCGTATAAGGATGTATTTAACAATAAGGTTTAGTAGTAGTGTGTATATTGTATATGTATGTGATATGTAATTGTATTTGTTAGAATATCTTGTGTTTTCTGTAAAAGTGAAGTGTATGTTCTGTATGTACAGATATTCCGTTTCGGGGTTCACTTTCCTTCTGTTGCTCATGCAAAATAAAAACAAGCCTTTCTCCCTCCCTCCTGCCGCTTTGAATGGCATGAGAAGACGGTTTTATATTTTTTGCAAGAAGTTATGACAGGCGGTGGTGTATGTTGAAAACAGACGACATTATATGCTCCGCTTGGGTAGACTCACTGAGTAGGCACTACTTACTTTATACTTTACTCTTCAACGTTACGTTAAGGATAAATAGCAGGAGAGCGGAGAGAAAGATCTTCACATATCATAATAATATCCATTTCCTCAAGTTATCTCTTTGTGAGGAATTGTGCTCTGCTCTGTTTAAGTAGATATGTACAAATATGTATTTCAGGTAGAGATGTTGTAGACATGTAAGTTCCTGTCTTCAGTTCAGTCTTCAAGACTCTCCAGTTGAATTGAAAGACAACCCAACTTATTTGTTCAACTGTACATACTATTTATTACAAGTTTACCATAGAATACTACTGTGACAGTATGCATAGCTAAAACTATGTGTGTTCTGAACATACTTGCCCTTAAGTGGATTGGATGGGAAGGGGTATGTAAGATAGTTACTCTCTTTGTTTTTCTTTAAAATTCAATAGGGTAGGCAGTAGGCATTTGTTTAGGCATGCCGAGTGTTGCTTATCATTGGTATTGGTATGTACTTAAACTTACATGTAATAATGTTACAAACTGTATATAATTTACACATAGAGTTTGGAAGGAGCTTTTCAAATATTTTTCTGTCTGGAAAAAGGGATCCAATTCGTAATAGATAATTTAAGAGAACAGTAGGAAAACAAAGCGGGTAATAAAAAGTCTGGCTGGAGAACACACAAAGTCTAATTTTGCAATTCAGATTTGGTCTGGACCTTTTCTATCAAAGTGCGACCTGTTATGCATGTACTATTTTATACGCGTACACGAGCGAGCGGCTATTTTCTTCTCTTACACACACAAGACTCAGACACAGGAATTATTGGACCCATGTATCTGCCTGCATGCTAAACATTTTATTAGCATTTTATTTATACAAGCAAACTTTTGAGTAGGTTTTTTAATCTTGACAGCTTGCTAAAGAATTAAAGTATACCCTAATTTCGTAAAATCAGAGCACATAGGTTAAGAAGCTTCAATTGCAGCTTGCATTCTATAGCTAAGCGGTCATTGTCTTATAGATGATTTTCATATCTAGTTGGGAAACTTACCACACGTGTAGTAAATACAGTACATCAAAAGCAAATAGGGAATGTAACTTAGGAATCCTTCTTTATCAATCTTAGCTACAATCCATTCTCCCTTTTCGAATTTATCAAAGAACAAAAGAGTCGAAGTCGAGTAGAGAATCCCTATAAATAGTACTTAGTAATTGTGTTAGGTATAGGACTTATTTAAATGAGGAAGGAAACAAGGAAGGAAATATGATTATTTAATACACCTACTTTGGGTGAGTTTGCATACTTAAATATACGAATATAAGTCAGAGTAGGAAAGTAGGAAGGAATTCAATCAGATGATGAGTCTTTCCTGTATAAACTCCCAAAATCCTTGTATTCTGTCAGAGTCAACGCTTTTTCCCTTTTCTTGCATCTTCTGTCTTCCCACTCCCTTGCCTTTGCCTTCTTCACTTCAAAGTTCTACATATTTACTGACGAACGAGTTGGTAAATCTCAAAATGAGATGTATACAGTTTGGTTATGTTGTATTTGTACTATATGTATACATAAAGCAAGCATTGCATTAACTAATAGTGTAGTTATATGTACTATTTGTACTCTATAGGATGACTAGCCAATATTGCACTAAGTTGACATCGGTTTTGGATGAGTATGTGTATAGAAGATATGCATAGTTGTATTTCTCTAGTCTAAAAGGAAGAGATGTGAATGTGATGTGCGGATCTTCTCAAAGAAAATTATTCGAGCCTTTAGCCAAGCCCAGTGAGCATTGAGCCTCGCCGGGAGTTGAGCACACATTCTCTGCATTGTTTTCTGCGGCAGATTCGCTACCCACTCACCCGTCTACGAACGACGACTCGACTGACTGTTTGTGCTATGTTATATGTATTTGTGTTCCTTTGCATTACATTGCATTGGCACATTCACTCCTCTGCTAAATGAATGAGTAGAGGAAAACTAAATAAATGCTGAAGGCACTACTAACAATATACAAAATACAGAATACATTACACTCGGCTCGGTTTTTGGTATTTGCTATTCTGTTAAGCATTCATTCCTTTCCTCTCCCTATTTCTGTCCTCATGTTTGTATTATATCATTGCAATTCTTTATTCTACTCTGAATATTTACTATACTAAATACTACACCTCTATATCTTTACAGATACAATACACCAGTTGTTTATCTGGGTATCTCCATTCTTTACTTCTGAATTAATTTGCTGGAAAGAATTCGACAACTGCTATATCTCTTGTTTTGACTTAATTCTGCTTCATTGTTTATACAAGTCAGGTTAGATGGATTTTGTCACAACATAAGTCTAATCTTTACGTGTACGAAAGTAGGAACTTATGTGCATTGCAATACATATGAGGAATAATTCAGGGACCTACCAGAAATTTTTAAGGTTAATGGAAAATTGCTATACAGAAGAAAGTATAGGTGGATCATGGATTTGTAGTTGGAATTTATTTCATTAATTAGCAATATTAATAATTGTTAATTACTTTGCATATGGCACATCTGCAGAAAATGCACAGAAGGACATCGGGTACCGCACTGCATTTGTATTGAATTGAGTTCGTTTTCATTTCATTCAAGGATATTTTATTACCCCGAATTTAAAGTATTGAGTTTCCTTTACCAAAAGTCCGTCATTCATTTTCATTACTAAAGCATGAGGCTATTATTACCGGATTCTCTATTGTTAAATATCCTGGGTAAAATAATTCATACGAATTCCACTGTTCATTTCTCATTCACAACAACAAACCTTTCAGGACATGTTATGCGGACCTATACTATGACTACAATAGACTTTGGAAATGACAATGTAAAATTGTCGAGCAGACGAAATGGTAAAATAACATTTCATTGCTTTATTGCTTCGTTAGTAGTTTCCGGATAAAGTAAACCATCTTTCACTACCTATATATAGCTTTTTGTTTCAGATAGATACTAGAATTATTCTAAATAAACAGCTCATAGGTATATCTACAAAACTTTTGTAAATGTAATCTTAATGTACTCCCACTTATATAACAAACAGATGTAACTTAATTTCCTGCATGTCTATTAATAAGTATTTGTACAAACTAAACTAAAAGTAATAGATTTGATGAAACAATTTCAGGAAAGAAGATTTACTGTTATAGGAGAAAGCTCCTCAAACAAAATGCTACCTTTTATTTTTGATGAATACAGAGATGAGGTAGATGCTACGTCTGCAATATGCTCTGAAATGCAGGATGTAGAAGTTAGTTCTTGGCGAAAGTACCTAAGCACGTCATATCTTTGTTGTTATGCAAATGCTAGTAGATATGCTTACCTTAAAATGTACACAAATAGCATGTCGAGATGATAGTATTAGGTTGATGTAAAGAATAATTCAATTTCCTTAGTGGAATTTGTTTTTGAGCAAATATTTTGCGACTAATGTAGACAACAAATTTTAAATAGAAATTTTAATGGTGAGTTCGGTATTAAAATCTGCAAAATGAAGTGGAAACTATATTTGTGGTTTTGTAGAGGAAGTCATCAGATTTAATTTAATCAGGAGAGACAATACTGCCTCCAAATGATGGGATATACTTTGGCAAAAGCCAAACTAGAGCAATGATAATTACTGCAGGTTCTCATAGAGAAACCTCACTTGTGTAATAGCAACCCTAATGGCCCAGATGCCACTTCGCTAAACATTTTGGGTAGAAAGCCCAAGTGTCTTTATAGTTTTACTAATAAGGGACAGAATTATTGGATGAGAAACGCCGACAAATTATTGGTATTTACAATTGGCTGTGAAGGCTAAATTGAGCAATTGATTCGTTTCTGGGGAGCACTCTGTTATATCAATTGCTTTCACGAAATGAATTGCTTGGTTTAACATTTGCCTGACGAGAAGAAAAATAAATCGAAGGATTTGCTATAGGAAGGGAGGATATAGAAGACGAAGTGTTTGAAGTACAAATAGCTTGCGTATAAATGTAAGTACTAAGTAACTTTCGCAGGACGGAAGATAATATACTTTTGGCACACCTTTCAACGAAAAGCCGAAAAAGAGTGTTACGAAAGTTACTCCGATGGGTTAACTGCAGATCAGCTTAGCTAAGTACTTACTTCTCAGTAAAACTTATACTAAATGCTCCGGATAGGAGAGACATCCATTCATCCATATAATATGTATTATTTATTGAACAGATTTTATAAAAAATTGTAATTTGCTTGTATTATGTATACACAGTATTGCATTCCTCTTCAAAAATTATTTACACGAGAATATTTAAACGATTAAGTATACTAGTAGGTAGACTGTGCTCAATTAAGTACGTTCTTTGCTTAAAATTGAAATACGATCTTTAAAGTTAGTTATGCATTACGTATGCATTATATTACAAGTTTTATCAGTAATGATGTAATAAGGAATGAAGAAAGGAATGACAGATGAAGAGGAATAATTATTGTTGGTGGAATAATTTTAAGAGAATTACGCAAATGTATTTACTTTATCAAAATACTATGGTTTGAATCTTGAATGGAGTAATGCATTAACCGTGTATTCTCAGTCTTGCTCTTACTTATGATAGTTCTGTACTGTAAGTTGTAAGTAGAGAAGGAAAGCCAAGTCTAATCAACTCAACTCAAGTGTCTCTGCTTTGTTTAAGAAGTCAATGGAATTGTTTCCCTTTGTGTTTCCTGTGCTGTCTTGATGTTTACTACTGTGTGCATTGCCTTTGGCTCTGTTCCTGTCAAGAATGGTAAATAAACGAGTGAGTGCGAGTGTGGTGCTTCTATTTTCTATGCTGTGGGACTCCATGGCAGGGCATAAGTTGGTGTAAGTTAAAGTTAGCTCAAATATGACTTGCTATCCATTTATCCATCTGATGCGAGTTTCCTTAACTTCATTTGATTTGACTGACACATATTATATTAGTGTAACTTTATTTAACATGTTCATCCACTTCCCGGAGCTTGTGTTTTGTTTTGATGTTAATGTCTCTGTATATTATATTATTGTGACAGATCTGTATGTAGTTGTGTGAACAATTTCCGTGTAGCCATTCATTCATCGTAAGAAATTATATAACCCACAAGTAGAGTAGGTTACTTCTTAGCTTAAATATGTAATGCAGAGTTGATAATTATAGCATTGTGAAAATAGTAGACAGATATAGAAATTTTTTGAAACTTTGGGGTATCTCCCACACGATCTTATCAAACAGGAGCTCTATATGTAATACTGTAGTAGGGATATATTATTGTTAGTTCGTATAAGAAAGTGACAAAGTATTAAAAGTTGTTCATTTTTGAGTAAGATGTCTTGTCTTGGTAGTTTATGCGTGTAGTGGTGCTGTTTAATGTCTAAGTTCGCTATGGATGTTCTATGTTCTTCCCGAAGAAGATGCAATGATACAATTTATACAATAGGGAAGTGGTAGGTAGAACGGTAGGAGTAGGACGGATGGCAGTGTTAAATTTTTTCTTTCTCAGGAGTTTAGCTTAGTTGGTTAGAGCATGAGCTTGAGCTCCAGTCATTAATCTTAGTCTGGAAGTGAACTCGACTCTATTTATTCCCTCTTGTTGCTTGATGACCCAGAACACAATAATGTCAGACATTTGCAATGGTCTCTGCTCTCCAACTCCCTCAGAGAATACAGTACAGAGTACAGTACACGAATACTCCATACAACCCGCTGGATACTATTTGTACAAAACTACAATTCTCAGTCAGACGGCTCCTTCTTACAAGATTTCTCAGTCATTAAAATAAAGGAGCTGGATGAAACTGATGTGAATGTGAGTTGGGAGAACTAGCCCGTGCAGTTCTTCCTTCGCTCTCCTTACAACAGAATACTCTGGAATCCAAATCCAACTTACTTAACTACTGGATTTAACTGTATTTCATTATGTACATATACGTATACGTGATATTGTGCTGTTGCTTGTACAGATTTTATATGTATACTTATAGATTACTCTACTACTATTGTCACAGTCTTAAAAAAATTTAGCTTAAGGTGGTCTATGTATGTTTGGTACAATATAACCGACTATTGTACGCATTCTGCTTGCTTGGAGGTACTTCAGTCTTGTGGTAGTCCAAGTCCCATTATTTCTCCATCTTTAGTGTATTCTTTGGTATAGCTTGTTCTGCAGTACAGTATTATATTTGACTTTCTTCTGAAATACTTGGTAGTTTTCTGTTGTTGTTTGTTCAAAGGTATTCTAAGTAAATACATAGGTACGGCAGCTAAATATAGTAATGTAGTATCTCGGTTATTCTGTAAATAGTTGTTTTTTACAATTGAAAGCCTAGCAATTGTATCTTTGTACAGTTATTTTGACTCTTCTCACGGCAAATAGCAATCTTTTCCTATTTTCTTGAGAATGTGACCAGAAAAAACAAAAACTAAGGTATATAGGCTATATAGTACAGATACATTGTTGTTTACTGTGTTTGTTGTACTGAACTGTAAGTCAAGAGAAATGGAAGGAACACAACACAGCACAACAGAACTCACATTGACATTGACAACTCACCTTTTACCTCCATGGTAAATAAATACATGAAATACTAACACCTATACGTAAGTAACGTGAAAATGTAATGCTGGAGGTGGAGAAGAGAGTTAAACAGAAAAAGACGAGAAAAAGTAAATGTTAGTCTTTCGAATAAGGAAAGAGAAACAGAATGGAGAAAAAAGTTTTACCCGCTTTTCTTTCGTGTTTTGCTTTTAAGAGCAGAACAGAACAGAAAAGTAAGAAATCTTAAGACGAGAAAGAAGAAAAATTCTTACAATCGAGGAGTATGTATCAGGACTGCTATCGTAGTCATCGTAGGTCAATAGTTTCCTTGGTTTGAGTTTGACATGTTTCATTTGTAAAATAAGGGAACGTTTTTTAGGTTTAGATCGAATGTGTCGCTTACACATAACCCTAAGTATACAGACAGATCTTTAAGATATGTACTTAGGTATACCACAGTTGGTAAAAAAGTTAAATAGTGTAGTGTAGTGTAATGTAAAGAATTTGTATTTAGTTTGTAGTGGTGTACTGTACACTGTACTGGTTGTATGTACAGAGGGCTAAATAGTTGCAAAGAGTGTAAAGCGTGAAATGCGAGGATTTGAACTTAAGTTCACTTCTTGGCATTGCAATATTTGGCTTTTACAGTCAACTTCTGTCAGTTTCACTTTTCCCTATGAATAGTTTCTTCAACAGATGAAATTTTTGGCGAGGTAGAACACGGAGAATAAAACAGTCACATACTTATGCTCTATATTTATACAGATATACCCTCGGATGCTGTAGATAGTGTGGTATGTCAAGATATGCCTAGAATTTAACCCTAAGCCTAGGACCTATATAAACCTGAATATATCTACTGAGATGGAAATGCAATAAAACTGAAAAATAGTTCAAGGTTTCTATTTTACTGAGGCTACGTGTACAAAAGAGGGTTGCATATACCTATTTAGGTATGTTATGTAAGATGGTGAAAAGCTAGCTGTGCTGTAGGGATGTATTTTGTTAGTAAGTGCACATAAACCGTGAAAATTTAACAAATATGTCCAGAGAGAGTTAAGAAATGTCACAATAGAAAAGTATGAAAATGATAAGTATCTCTTTGAACAACTGACAGTTAAGAAACGATTTTTATCATTGTGCTTGCATGTGGTCTGGCATGAGTTGGCTTTTTCTGTGTCTGTGATGTGGTCAGCAGCGTGCACCGTAAAGATTGTCCAAGCGTATCTCTATCATCTACGGGGATGTACTGTCCATCTTCTTGGACAATACAAATAAAAAGACCCGTCTAAGCCAACCGGAACCCTCAATTCAATAATAATATACGAAATGAATTGCCTCTTGCCGGTCTTTTATCAGTCTTGCTTCGTTGGCTTCATCTCTTCCTTTTCCCTCATCTCCTCTCTCCATCCCAAGAAAATATAAGATGTACTCTCCAGTTGACTCCGTAAACGGTTCTGTTTTCGGCTTTTACTACGCTCCCTGTCTTCAGCATTCTCGTTGACTTCTGAATTAGACGGACTTCTCCAAATTAAATTTATTTCTCCTTCCTAATGTCTACATTTATTTTTTCGGTGTATATAGCATAAGGTAGTTTTTATGGGTTCTTCATAATACTTATACGATTTTCAGTGCGTACTGCGTACTTATGAGACAGTTATGTAAACGTGCGTAGAGCAAGGACATTACGTGTATTGAGCCTAATTCTTACCCAATTAAGCCACTAATTGAGCTATTAACTAACATGAGGAAATCAAATGGAATTTTTCATCGCTTTTATAATTTATAAGAATTATTTATGTAGCCAATTACATTGCTAATATTATCTGCAGAATTAAGTATTGTATAATTCTTATTGTGTATTAAAAATAGTCTATTAATGTGGAAGCTCTGAGAATATTGAAATATTCAGCTCAGTTTTTCCTTGAAGAAACTAATTCATTATTTGTTAAGCTCTGTTCTAGCGTGCAGTTTTTTTATTTAAGTAACTGTGATTATGTATTGCATGTTTCTCAATGTAGGTATGTGACATGACATAATAGTATAAGAGTATGGGTATGCTCCCTATTCCCTGTACTACTAAACAAACATGATTAGCCTGTTTCCTTATGTATCTAAACACATTCATCCATACATACAGTTTGCGTTCTGGTTGCAATACAGTGCACAATAATATCCTAATAGGGGATCCGAATTTATCCTTTGTGTATAGTGAATCAGGTCTTAGGTCTATGCATTGTTGGCAGTTGGATTGGAATGGAGGAACCCTTGTCTGGCTTGATTTGTCTGTCTGGGCGGATCTGATTGAATTGTCTCGCCGGAATCAATTGACTTGGCTAAATTAATTTTATACTCACAACTCACATCACAGTAAGATCAATAAATGTAAGTCTATAATGGAGAGGGTAATAAAATAATGGACTGTCGTGTACACCAAATGAGCTAACTCCTTACTGGACGACAGATTTTCCTTATAGTATACATAGACATAATGGTTCTGTTTTACGTGTGCATATCTATCATTTTCCCCTTAAACCTGTAAATATGAAGTAAACAAAATATTTGTAAGCGTAAGAAATTAAGAATTCGGCTTTATGTAGAGAAAACTATAAGAAAATTGTCATTTTAGATTGAAACAACTCTACATACAAATAGATGATGCAATTTTTAATGACTGCTATTAGGGACCCAAAAATGCAATCCCAATTTTCAGCTCAGGGAGCAATTTCCTTTGTAAAATTAAAAATATACTTTTCAGATATACATGATTTTTGTGTGTGTATCAACATCAACCCTATTTTAAATATAATTGTCATTATGCAGAAGATTGCAGCAGAAAAATGGTATCTATCTAGTTACTATTGCATTATAAAGACAGGTAGGGTAGGACAGATAAATTTTGAAACATAGGATCAGTAATCTTACAAAGAGAAAAGAAGGGAACGGCGGTGCCGAGGACTCGTCTCGTAAACCAAACTTTTTGGTTAATGATCTTCAAACATTGATCTTCTGTCTCCTTTGGTTGTAGCCCTGTATGCAGGACGGAGAGTGAGAGAGGTTGAAAAGGGAAGGAAAAAGCAATGTAACGCAAATAATTATTTTCAGTCTAGGAGACAGATAGGCCGTAGTAAAGCTGTTAGCTATGTCTACACGTTTACTTCACTAAAGTACTTAGGTTAGTATAGCTATGGTTATAGGACTGACTGCTTTTACTGCTTCGTTGAAGTCACACGGTTTCCCATTGCATCTCTGCTCTCTGTTATGTATACAACGCTGGATAAAGGTCTGCTAGGTTTGTACATACATTTGATGTTGAATAGATAGTTACATTTGACTTTCTTTAGCCTTATCTGGCTGCAATACTTTATCATATAGCTTTATAAGTATTATAAGTACGATATATTTATAGAGCATAATTTCAGTTAGGATGAGACTTTTCATTCCAAGCACTTGAAGCATTGCAATCTCAATTGAGGGATTCACCGATTCTTCTGCATGCTCTGCCTTCCTTCCTCTCTCAATCCCTCCCGCTCTTGTGCTAACAAATTCTTTTTCTTCTCTGTCATCAGCTGCATCATCATTATCATTTCAAATTATACTCTTTCAGGCTCAACCTTAACGACATGACTGAAATACTTCGTGTCTTTACTTGGTTTGCCTCTATTTATACATTAAATACTGTCTTTTGAAACTTTGCTTTGAATTTACATTCTATAATCTTCTTTTGTTTCAATATGTTGCTCATAGTAGTCAAGGTAAAGATCAAAATAATGAAAGAGTGTAGTGAAACCACACATTTTATGATCTACTGATAAAAAAGTGTAGCCAAATATTTGTAATAAGTCAAAGTATACCACATAAAGTCATCTACGAGTTTATAGTATGTACAGATACTTGTTAAAAGCAAACTCACTCTCTTCTCTACTGCTTTCATAAATTAAAAGAATATGCACTGCCTGTTCTGTCTGTGATATGTAACATGTATTTGAGAACAAGGATTCCTGTAGTTGTAGTTCATTTCAGTTTATACAAACCAAGCACACAAATGTATTGAAGTTGAAGCTCAGTCAGTCAACCCAAACTAAGTGTGTGTACACATGTTCATATCGTATGCAAATGCAGAAGAGCAAATTTATTCACTCTATCGTAAGGTAGAAAATGTAAACCTTTGGTCGACATATTTAGGTAACTGTACAAAATAGTATATTGGTAGGATATGTTTGTACATACAGTATATTGGGATAATAATTAAGAGGAAATACTACTGCAGGAGAACACTATTAAAGACAAAAACAGATTTTATGACATCTTTTACTATCATCATGTGGATACGTGAGCCATTCATTAGTGTCTATAGTCTATATAAGCTTGTAATGAATAGTGAATGTATAGAAACGTGTTGTGGGTCTATTCTAAATATAATAACATGCATGTCGTGTCATGGTACAAATACTAAGAGAAAATATTTTGCTAAGCAGGCAGCTGTAAATTAATAGTGACGATATTTATGTACTTTCGTGTAAATATATGACGTATTGACCTATGTAGTCTATATTTGTAAACTATATTATATGACATGTCATAAATACTAAGCAGGTACAAAATATTATTCCAGGCTGTCTGTGCAGTGTACTTTTACGTGTACTATAGTGGTGACCTGGTGACTATAGGTACAATTGTGATTTGTGATGGAAAAGGTCAATAGACAGTTTCTGTCTTCACAGTCGTAATCGTAAATTAACTTGTGACTTCACATACAAATAAGTTAAACTTTACTCTTTTCTGCATATGGTTGGTTTCTGAATTGGTTTGACTTGACATGACATTTACTATGTATTTATGTGAGCTTTAGCCTGTATTCTGTATACTTCCAATTTCATTGCACAGAAGGTTGCTGAGATGACAATGAGCTTCCTGCCCTACTGATGTATGTTGACAGTTATTTAGCTGATATGATTTGACTTATTTTTATTCGTCCATGTCCATATAGTACTCATGAGACTAATAAAATAGCGTAATCTTGCATTTTGTATGTCAAATAGAGTCAATTCCAATGTAAACGGAAATATCAAACATTATCTGTGTCACCGTCACCACACCATACCACGATCATTCACTCGCGAATTGCTCTTTTCATTTATATTTAGCATTATGGTCAATTAATTTTACTCGTACTTATGTATCTCACATATGATAATATTTTGTCATAAAGATAACCAAACCAAACCACGCAAAACACAAGTGAAAGATAAGTATTGATGTCCGAGCGCGTGTCTACTCCACTTTCGTCCAGTTCGTGAAACTGCTATTATAAACAAAGCTTTCTGCGTTTGAATAATAAACCAAGTGTACAGCTGTTTGTGTTTATGTATATAGTAGATGTACCAGATGCTTTATAAATTATCATCTTATATAGAATGCTATTCTTGTGGAGTAAATGCCATTATGCGGACTAAATATAGCACTAATTAATTGAAAGAAACATGCATTACATGCATTATATTTGTATTACCTATACTGAAATGTCTTCCTAAAGGTGACTTACAAAATAATGCTATAGGAGAACGTTAATTTACGTAGAAAAAAGTTGTTAGTGTAAGTGTACTATTTATCTGTGAAGTAATAATAATATCGATACTGATAATGATGCCATACTTTTACCACAGGCAAATTGAGAGAAAGTACAATACTAGTATATTCATATGGGATATACATACTAATAATCTTTAGATATGATTTTCTACAGATATGAATCACGTAGATACTTGCAGTTATCGTTAGGAATATATGAATTAGTAATGTAATGTGAATTTTGTGTCCTATTTGTTCAGTTGCCTATTAGGGAGACATACTTATTCCAGAACAGTTAGTTTTTGGCAACATCGTTTTCTCTGATAATGGGCATTTTATATGCAGAACAGGAAAGCATTCTAAGTGTAGTTGGTTCTTGGTTGCCAGGCAAGTATTGTAATGTTATCCGATCCTTTTGTGGTATGGTATTACTGTACCGTATTATCATTACCTGACTAACTTACTTGGATTTTGTTTTGGTTAGGAATACTTGTATTAGTATGCACAGTACTACTATCTGTATAGGCGACGTGGGAGGGAAATGGGAAAGTAAGTAAGTAAGTCTACTTGGCACATACTGAAATGTTTTTATTCGCTGTTACATACTTGTATCCGTATCATTAGGTCGTCTCCTCCTCCTCGCTTGAGTTTTGCAAAGCTGAGGCTAATGAGATGATTTAATGGAAGCAAATGTAGAAGGAAATGAGAAAATAACGTTATAATAAAACGGTAGGATGCGTAGGAAATGCTCATTGCAAAATTCTCAGTTATAGTTGTAGTAGTGCTAAAATCCCCACAAATTCCCATGATTTTGACACTTTAGTAGCTTCAAGTATGATATGGGACAATTTTCCTGTGCGTATACATACATAGTATGTAGATAAAGAGAAAAATAGTAAATGGAGAAGTAAAGTTTGATGATAGTGATAGCATCACAGTGTCATCGTGCATACGCTACGTGTTACACATGTAACTATCTCTACTCTACTATAATGTAAGCCCTGATATTTCCATTCCACGTTGAAAATACAAACACGTGTAATGCTAGAGGAATATTTCAGAGATATTTGCAAGTGTGCATAAGCTTTGCTTATACAACACAAGCGAGTGTTGTTGAAAGACAATCCAGTTATCTTATTAGGATGTATAACTACTATAACTGTATGTGTACTAAATATTTGTCGAGTATCCACGAGTAGGAGTGTTATAGGGGTTATTATGTCATCTCAAAATCTAACACTGCTATTACTGCATGGGTAAATATATAGGTATCTGTAATACCTAAATGTAGATGTCCGTATATAAGAATGCTGTAGTTATATGATGGTCTTCCAGATACTCGAGTAAACTCTGTAGTGCAATGAATGTAAGTAAGTGGTAGTATTTGTCTCGGCCTAGGTAATCCTCTGTTGGCATTTATTCCACAGCAGGTTGGCTCTCCTTGGCACAAAACTTTCACCAAGTCCACCCATTCCAACACTATAATAGTCAACCCGAGTTACAATCAAAATCTTTTACTAGGAAGATCTTCTGTATTTCGCTGGCTGAAGTATAACATTGTATTGTATTTGCTACTACAGAATGAATGTGCAGCTAGCTACTATAGCCATAGCCTCCTCCCTAACCAAAACCAACTCAAGTACTTAATAGGGTTTTCCAGTGCGTGTTTTATATCTGTTAGTGTTTGGGCCTTTATTTGTCTATAGTATAGTTACTAGATAGTAAAAGTGTACATACTTGAGTTAAGATGTGGAAAATTTTCTCCAGTACTACTACTACTACTATGTAGAATGTCTCTAGAGAGAGAAAATTGTGAGAGAGGAAGAGGAAGGGAGAGGAAGGAAAAGAAAGCACATACATTTACGAGAGCAGCGAGTCGAAACAACGCACTAAACTAAAGCAATGCTAACCAAGGAGCCTTCAAAGACAGCGGTCTAATATACTAGCGAAAAAAATAAAATTAATGTGCGAAATTTTGGAAGGAATCTGTGGAGTGGAAAATGAAGGGTCTTTTCTGGCAGGGAGATAGCAAGAGCAAGAGTGTTTGTGGTCAAAATTATAGCCAGGGGGCAAGGCATCGATCCAGACCTCCGACTTCCTCTCACTCCAATCCCATTTCATTCTGATGCTATTCTCGACTGGACTGGACTGGACTATCTTCCTTTTCGGTCTTCTGGAAGCGGAAGGCTTAAACTGGACTTGTTCTTATAGAATATATAAATAGCATTCTATGTAGTGTGTGCATGACCATGGCATTGCTTTACTTGGCATGACTTGGTATTTAGTATGACATGTCTGTGTCTTGTCTTGTCCAATCCTTTTCAGTCACTACACCAGTCTGTGGTGTAGTAAAGTCCGTTCAAACAGTGTTGTGTATAAATATATCTGCTCAAGAACATTCGGCACACACCATAACATTCGCAAGAGGAGCAGACGACGCTTATCTCGTATAAAAATCTCCTCGAGCGTGTTTTACTGTCTTAAGAAGGGAAAATACAACAAATAGTCCAGTACACGCGTTGCCTAGCCTTTCTTGCCTTCGTCTCAGTTTATTTAGCGAAGAAACCAAAACTATCACCATTCCGCAACAACACATATTTAACTACTACTGGTCTGGTCTGGCTGGTAGAATAAGAACAACGGGAATCTGCAAATAGGGATAAGTCTTACAATGAGAGTGGCAAAATCTTCAAATTACATAGGGATTGAGCTAAAACGGTTGGTCACGTCTGTCTACGGATAGAATGCCAATTTAGCCAAGAATATGTAGCACCTAATACCTATAGCTACTTTAATACTTACCTTGGTTTAAGTAAAATAATAGCATACAACAATAAGTAGCAGGTTTCTGGTTTGTGTAAATAGATTGCCATTGCTTGCTAACTTTATTTCTGAAATTCTCACTGGAACGTTTACTTAAACACTTGGTAATAGGAGAAACTTAAGTGGGCAAGGCAGGCAGGCAGAGTAAAGTAACTGAGTGAGAAACTAAAGTCGCTTCTTTGCGAAAATATTTTCAGCAGCTCAACTCCTCAACTGACACGCCATGTCATGGCATAGCTTATGTTAGTTACTACTTAGGCACCAGACCACTACCACTACATACTTTCTGCTCTGTATTATTGCGTCTCTTGCTTGGCTCTTTCCTAAGTAACTACAACTACTCTAACAACTAAGTATGACGAGCCAAACTGTAAGCATTATTCTCAGTCAGTCAGTTCAGTCAGCTTTAGACAGGGAAAACAAGACTTGCCTACTTTTCTCCACTTACTTTAAGTCTAGTACAGATATATACTATTAGATAGCATTATAGTACTATACTATTTAGTAGAATGACTAAAATAACTGAATACATAGGTATATACATGCACATAAGGGATCGTAGCTAACTTTCCACGGAAAGCTAAAGGAGTAAAGAAAATGGAGTTAAGTCTACAAGAGTTTCTGTTGAGTTTAAGTTGGAAGAACGTTAGCTTTTATTACATGCCATCACATCGCACCGTCTTTGACTTTTCCCATCACATCACATCACCAACCACACCAAACCGAACTAAACTAAACCGAGCCAAAGGGAAGCATCCCATCCATTCGGCACAGATACGCTAAATGTGTGATCCTTTCCCTATGTAACATTACTTTTCTACACTTTACCTACGTTATGTAACTTTAGCTTGGGAAACAAGGCTGTCTTCTAGCTTTTACGCTCATACTTCCCAACTTATAAGACACAATGTCACAGTCACAGACCTTTTCACTAACTATTTCTTCTTTTACTTTCTCTTTTCACAGTCACATTTAGAAAAGATGGGTTTTATGCCAGTCAAACCGAATGCTGTAATACATAAATGAATACTTACAGTAGAGTAAGCTAACGCTACACAAGTACAGATACTATACATATACATGTATTTATATAGAACTCTGTGGCATGACTTTTACTTTTCCTACTAGAGGAATACGATATTGTGTGTAAAAAGAGAAAGCTACAGATATATTGGTTATCCGTTTCATTTCGGAGCTTTATCTGTCTTGCCCTGATGATGATGCTCTCTTTATCTCTATTAAGGGATATGTGCTCCATACTTCTTAGGGATACATTCAAATATATTGTAAATTGTCATATCCTACTATTCAATCTTGTTCATGTGTATCTCGGAAGGAAGAAATAAAGAAACAAGTCAAAATGCATGCATTCCCTTGGACTTTGGCGAAGGAGCTTTGCTTTCTTATCTGACGTGATAGTAAGTTATTATAGATAACTGGATCCGAGTCTCGTCTGTCTTTTGTGAATACCTGCGTCCTGTTCGGTTTATACTGACGGGGTATATGTAGAATTGGTCTGGATATGTATATAGTTAAGGAGAAAGTATCTTACACGAGGATTTTGCAAAGACTGCTATGTAGGACTAGAGATGTAGAAATGTGCCTACTTTGCTACAACTGACGAGACCACACTACTTTATCTGCAAAGATCGAATTCAAATCCTCTTTACTTTCTTTGATCCAACTGCAGTAAAGTAACCACCATGCCACGGTACTTTATTCCAAGCCATGCCACACCAGGCCACGCAAAGTGGCAACTTTCTATCTAACATTATTTAACATGACCATTCTTTTCTGTGTTACTAGCTCACTCACACTTCACATTACATTTTACATTACGTACCACCATCGGAAAGTAAACTTTTGGTTGTTTTCCTAATAGGAAATTGCACACGTTTACTTCTACTTCTAAATTCATATGTGTGCTACGTGCAGAGTGGTTTGCTTTGCCCGAGTGAATTCCAAATAAAACTTTAAAGCTAAAAGCCCGGATCCTTTAAATATGTACATACAGTACACTGCTGTTGGTTAAGTGATCTGCTAAAGTTGAAAAGTGTGCTTCTGTTATACTGTAGGTAGGTTTAGCTCTACTATAGGTTCCCCGTTGCATAGGATTACAATTATTGTCATGACTTTTATGGTAATGCAATGCAGTAATGTTTGAGATTGCACTGCATAAGGTCTATAGGGAGTGTGGCTTATAATCCTGTACTGTAGATCTATATTCATGGATATTAAAATTCGTACCTTTATATTACAGTACACCTAGCATGTACTGTAGTGTGTACTGCTCCACATTTTGCGTCCATGTTGAAGTAATTTAGCATTTAAAATTCAAACGGGTGTCTTTTGGCAAAATCTATGGTGAAATGGCAATGGCAAGTGAGGTCAGGCCAAAGCGGGGGAGAATTCTACATTTTGGGTTAACAGTTAAGGAATGTATTGTATTGGTTTGGTTGTAGAGAAATAAATATTCCTCTTTCATTCAAATGCGACTGACTGCCTTTCTCTTTCTGCTCTTTCCATACAGATGCATTGCAAAATTGAATTGGGTTCAGTTCAGATAGGGCAGGGCAGCAAAAGTAAAGTAAAAGGCTGAAGTACACCGCGGTGTGTTAAGTCGCCTTACTTTTACTGTATGTGAATTGGATGGGAATACTGAATACACGTTTACTATGTACGGCGTGTGTTTTGATGATCGA
>JAQFYC010003292.1:0-21317 GCA_034694165.1 Tomocerus mixtus | reverse complement strand
AAATTATCACATCTCTATTTATGATTTGATTACGCCATAGTATCACAACCTAAATTTAATCAACTATCATCAATCTATAAAGCAGCGACTGGATTAAATTCTGGTGAATTGAAATGCAAATATATGCGATTTTCAGAAGCACTATAGGATTTAGACATAACACGTGTATGGGTATTACATAATTGAATATCAACGTGTTATTTCACAATTACCTGCCTTTGCAATAGTGGTAGTTCTTACTAATCCACACAACAATATAATGTACGCGTATACGAAGTCTAATTAATTTTATATCGTCTGCAAATAAATGAGTGTAAAAAATTGGTACACAACTGCAGAATTAATAGCCAATTTTAGTATTCTTAACTGCATTTTATGGGGAAAATGAGTAAAATGTTGTTTCAATCCCATTTTATGAATGTGTAATGTAAAATAGGTCAGGTTTCAAAACAATTTTGATTTTTCCAAGCCAGGGAATTGTAAAACGTCTACTGAAGTACTATTCTTGAGATTTTTAACTACATATCTTCAATCTGTACCCGAAGATGGTAAAAATGAGTTCATAACTGCAATTCGTAAGGAAAAAAACCTTCCTGAACAAGAACTAAAAAACAAGTTGTCAAAAACTCAGAAGAATGAAATATTTCCCAAAGGAGGTATGAGAAGATGAATAATCCAAGACAGACATACTCTGGTTGTTTCAGTATTGCTCGTATTTTGTTTATTGCAGTACAGTATCATATAATGTATAACTAATTCATATTATACAATAGAATCTAATGATAAATTCCAATTTCAACATAAATATTGATTACAGTTCTTTTTCTTTATGTATAGGTATTGTAGTTATTTATATGTAGTATTTATATAATTGTAGTTGTATCTCATACGGATGTATGTGTTCTGTACAAGTGGGTGGTAGTGGTATCCTGTAGTACATATACATACTTCCAAACTTTCTGGCGTAGTACATAATTTGATAATAAACTACACTATAAGATACTTTGGGACAGATTGACAAAAGTATTTTGTATCTTTGAATTGCGTCATCTTGTCTTCTACATCTAATACTCTAATACATAACAAATAAATAAAGTTTGTCACTAACTATAAGTATAAGACTAAGGTTGTTCTATTCTATTAAATATGTTAGAGAAATAATAGTACAGACAACAATGGAGACTTTAAATAAGTCAACCATTCTATTTCTACAATGTATTTGTATGTAAGGAAGAATACTTTGTTAAATAATACAGGTAATTTGTAATAAGAATCGCAGAATCACAAAAGAACTAATTATGTACAAAGGTATACATGTTTATAATTGTCCAAGATTGAACGTACATTTCGTGCATGATAATAATCAGAGCAACAATCAGATAACGAATCGTTTCCATTCAGTGGCCTGGCCATGCCATATAAATGCTAAACAATTGCAAATACCAGCTTCGCAATGTTCTCTCTCCAGTAAGTAATATAAGTATTCATATTATCATATTCATTCAGTATCAGTATGTATGTACTATGTACTATGTATTTATGTACAGAGATTTCAAGTATACTTAGTTAGTACAGTAATCTAATTATTTTAGGAATTAATTATTTAGTTAGTTAGTTAGTTAGGTATCCATGTAATATGTCAAGTTTGTTTAGTCTACTATGTATTTGTAGTATCATAAACATTATATTGTTTTCCAATCGTACTTTTTAAAGCGCCATTTGCTCCGTCTATTCTTTTCTGATTTCCCAGAAGAGATGTCCTTACACTAGAGTATCTTCATATCATTTTCATATGTATGTAATTATTTGCAATTAATGTCACTTATTTACATTACGTAATACGAACAAGTAATTGTACAGTATATACTTATGTAGTATAACACATTAATCGTAATTTTAATTTTGCACTAAATCCGAGTTCGGTTTAGTTACAATAATTTGCAATTACGGGTAATATATTCAAGTACATACATTCAAAATTCATTAAGTTATTTTATTATCTACTCACTCACTTATTATTTACTTCATTTAATATTTAGAATGAGCTTTTCATGAATTTTGTAATGTCAGTTCATTGTATAATGTTAATCTATAACAGATTACAATACAGAGTACAGAGGAAATATTTATATTGAATTGTAGGCATGGATTTACATTGAAGTTAACTATAAATTGGGTATGTAAATGTATGGCTATGGATATAACTATGAAAACCTAAGCAAATAGCGTTTCGTGGTATAAGTAGACATAAAATGAATTTGTTATTGTTATCTTGCATGTACTTATTATGCAAATTAGACAGACACATGTGTAATTTATGTAAATATTACATGTGAAATGTCTTAAGTACTTAATATAAGTTAAAATTGAGAAAAAACGCAAAAAATGAGTTTTTTACTTTTGTCAAGGATATAATTTACATGTATTATGCTAATTCGTATCTACTGCGTCTTTTATTACATACCTCGTAAATTGGAATGCGAAGTATTCAGAATTTAATACAAATATTATATATCAAGCATTACTATTATAATTATTCTCGTGAATCTAATAATAATAATAGTATCTAACAATAAGCTGAGTCTGTATTGTAATTGTAAGAAGCAATCGGGGTACTAAATCAGTATATAATGCCTACTACGTATATTATATCATATTTATTATTATTTTATGTAGTATATACTAAGTATAATCTACATGGCAATATTGGATACCTACCTACTACGTACTAGCTACACTAAATCGAAATTATCCTATGGATAGATTTTCGGTGTATATTTTAGATGTATAATGCATGGAAGAAATGTGTCACCGTATATATTGTACAGACTGAAATGTCTATACAAATTATATATACATTGGTTTAAAACACACTATGTACATCTTATGTACTGTTTAGTACTTGAATTATTGTAAAACGTATATCATATCGAATTTTAGTAAAGGTTTAGTATTTTGAGATGTGATCGGCACTAAGAATGCAATACAAGTACATGTAACCCGTGCAATGTGACCTGACCTGACTTGACCTGCCATGTCTTGAATAAAGTCTAGTCGGGTATTGGTAGGTACATATTTATATAATATATAACTACAAATACTTACTTACAACTTACAACTTACGTAACGTATTGTAAATCTGTAGATTCATACATAAGGGCTGTCGCGTCGTCATTTAATTTTGTTTTGTTGAGCTGTCGCGTATGTAGTTGTAGTATTTTAGCTTTCTCTGTATAATATGGACAGGACAGTTTAGATTCAATACGGAACTCTCACACTCCGAGGAGATTTCTCTTCTGTTCTGTTGTTTGCGTTGCGTTTCGTTTCGTTGCTATTATTGTAGAATGTCTCTTCGCCCCCGCCCTCTCGATAAACCAGACAAGAGCAGAATATTTCGATTTTTCTTCAGCCTGAAATCTCTAGCGTAAGTTTGCAGTTTGGATTTGGATTGTAGCGTGCTGTGACTTGGCTTGGCTTTCTTTCCTTATTTCGATGGTTGGTGAATTTGTAGTTCAGCTTATTCTATATACTTATGTGTACATATACAGTCCAGTTCCAGTTCCAGTCCAGCATACTTATGTTACGTAGTATTGTATATGGCAGAGATGATGTTGAATGTTAAAGGTATTATATTATATTGTAATGGCCGAAGAGGTTCCATTTTTCATTCCACAGTTTTAGAGAGAGTTCCACATCCACAGTTAGAGTTAGAGTTACAATAAAATGTAGTATAGAGCCGACTGTTGAATTTGTCCATAATCACAACCCTGGCATGTCAATTGCCTCTTTCACGTAGACAATAATGACCCATAGGAAGTAGAGCAGAAGAACAAAGTCAACAAATGCCATACTCAAGAATATCTTGATGCTGAGACTTTTGAAGAGGTTGTCATTTTTTTGCGAGGCTGCAAGCACTACGGCGGTAACCACAATGACCAATCCATACGTAATGGCTACCCAGACCTTGGCTGGTGTCTTGCTCTCCTGTAATCACATTATTATAAATTATTATTATTGCTCTAGGTACTACAGAATGTTTCAACATTATAATTAAATACAAAGAATAATTTAATATATAGCGCATTATATATGTCATATATATACATACAACCACATGGCACATGGACCATTTACATTATCTTTAGACTTTTTGCTTACAAATATACTATACGAATCAAGTAAGACTGCAAGATACTTTCAATAGAGATTCTTTTGCTGGTTTTTCTATGATTAATCAATTTTTTAGAATTTCTAAAGAAACCTATGGGGAAAAATCTTAGAAAGTATCTTTCGATGCTACTACTTCATTAAGACCAGCAAGAAAAACTCGACAGCAAATCTTGTAACAGTAAAAGCTTATTCCTCGATAGGGTAATATATTCCCGGTAGGTCTGTGTGCCTAAGACATGAATAAACAGCGATATCTCTTGGATGATGTATAATGAGATCATATTTACTACGTCAAGAGGCAGAAGAGCAAAAAGGAAGAAATAAAATAAAGCTACTATTATAAAACACGCACAGAAGTATCACGTAGGTATTTAGGTTCCCAGAATACTAGGGCCGGAAGCCCTGACATTCCCATCCCATTCCATTAGCATACTGTAGCATAGCATTCCACCCGTGCAATTGCATTCTTTCTCAATTGCTACAGCTTTTATACTTCTATCTATCCTGAACTACTTCCAAATAATATTTCCATCTCCATCTGACTCACATTTACTTATGTACATACTTATTGTTAGTACCATTACTACTATGTACTACCAATGTAGTAATATACTATAGTAAAAGAGCTACATTTTAAGCATGTATACCAAACCTAACCTAACAGAACCAAACCAAACCAAACCAAACCACATACTACAAATTGTTCTCCCCGAAACTGGAACATAAAGATATAAGTAATTGCTCCGTATTCATTCACTCACTCTACTCTGCAGTCTACTCAGTCTACTCTAGTCTGCTCAAACTGAACTGAAATGACTATCTTTCCCCTTTTCGTGAAAGAATACAATTTCCAGTAATGCAATGTAATATAAAGTGATAGAAGGACACCACTACATGCGGCTCAAGCCAGATTACAGGAAAATCAATGGAAACGATGTAATTCCTTGGCTCGTTTGACAATATAAATATTTAATTAATCTTCCGAATCCCATACACATTCTAATACAAGACCATATACATTTATACCCTTACTAACTTAAAGAAACTATACATACCTACTAGTTTAGGCTAGAAGTACCTATAATGGTACATACAATGCAGTGCACTAACAATAAGACAATTCTTAAATCGACTTCTACTTGAAACTCTACCAGAACTCTTTGCCAATTCAATCCAATTCAACTCTCTCATCATCTCTATTGCTCCAATTCAACTACTAACGGCATCACAGCATACCTACCTAGAAATACTACAAGGACAGGACACTAAATACGTCAAATCATCAAAAAAACGATCAAATTACAAGAAAATATTACATCAGCCCTTAAATAACTGTGCATAAAATAATTTACTTTTCCAAAAAGACATTATATTCATTTTTGGATAATATTTGTTTGTAAGTTGAGTATCAACAACATTTTCGACCTATTATATGTACTAGGAATGAAATAGCAACAAGGATAATATTCCTTTTGAAGGACATTCTTGTTTGTAGCATTGTAACGTAAGACAAACATCGTAAATAAGTTAGTTTGCCATTTTTCTTCTTTTCTCTGTAATTTCGCTAACGAGCAAGTAAACATGGCCTATTTACATTGTTTCAAAGGCAATGTTTAAAGAAAGTTGTATGCTTTGTGTCTTCCGTGCCTACACTCACATATTATTTACTTCTTATTACTCGTAAGTACTAAAAAGCAATTTTCTGGTATTACCTTGATGTGTACTTAACTGTAATTATACCATTTTGATGCATTAAATAGCACATTGCGGATCTAAAGTACGTAATATATAAATAACATCAGATTGCCCATTTACTTAGTTAGAAGTTAGTATACTATACATTGCATATAAACTTTCTCCACTTACGGACGTTAGATAAAATATAGGCTAGACAAAATAAAACGTACTAAACACTGGCGAAGGATATAAAGTTGTTAGTTAGAATAGAATTTGAAAGAGATACATAGAAATATATGTATGTAGAGACATTCATGGTATATGGAGCAAAACACAGTACAGCAAGCAATAGAAAGTGAAGGAAGGAAAAGGAATGGAAAATGAGAGCCATTTCGCATAAAATTTGTATCTTAACAACTACGCTAGAGCTTAAGTCAAACAAACTCAACAGAAAGAGACATTACATTTGAGAAAATGAGAGAAAGGCTCTTTGTGTATAGTTTCTGCCTTCTTAAGTGAACCCTATAATTTTGCCAAGGCATGCTCCGTCCTTTATGCAAAATTAAATAGCATTTAAAACTGGGAAAGCGTGTAACTAGTCATTTTCCCACGTATACAGAATAATATTCCACCGTATATTGCATTACACTACACTACATAACACTACAGGTATAATTCCTACATCTAGCAAAGAGAAAGGTAGCACAGCAGTAGCACTTTAAGTAAATACAACTTAAGTAAGGGAAAATCAATCTTAACAGCTTTCCATAATGCATACATTATACACACTTAACCATCATGTAATGTGCATAGTTAATAGATACAAAGACGTAAATAGCAGACACAGAGCTGGCAGGACATTCCTATTTACATATACTTACATATTAGGTACTCGTGTTAATACAGACATGTCACAGTCACATTTACCTTAAAACTAGGGGTTACCTCTAGCACAACCCTGATATTTTAAGTATCTGAATTTTATTTTTACGTAGTCAATTTTTGAAAATCGCATGTTTTGTAGATTTCTCTAGAAAAATAAAAACTTGTTTTCAACTTTCTGAAAATTTAGAAAGTTTATTGTGTTAAGAATTGAAGATTCCATGCAAATTCGTCTGATTACTTTTTATTGGAATACTTTAACTTGCAAAATTGTGGTTCCCAAAATTTCTGGTAGCAATTCTTATGCAAAAAACGATTAAAAATTCCCATTTCGCCATTACTTACATTGTTTTCAAAATGTATTCCCCAGGTTTCGTCAAGAGTCGCTTTTGATTCTATTTTGATCATAAATTGCCAACTACAGATACTGACACTCCTAGCCAAATGACACAGTGTGACACTGACGTATATATGCAAGTATATAGGTACTTATCAGATCCAAAGTTTGTATGAACTGAAGTTTAAATCAGCTTTCCCTATCCTTCAACCTCGTGCTCCAACTTCCTACTACTGTACTGCACTAGCCAGAACTTAGCCGACGAAGTTTCTACCTGAACCTTGTGAACTAAATAAGCAATCTTCTAGTTGTTAAATTCTATCTACTATCTACTCTGCTAAAATATAGAGGAAGATACATAGCTAAACGAGTTCTAATGTACCTACTAATCAGTCTCTAGTAAATTATTAATACATTCTTCTGGTGGAAACTACTACACCTGCTTTGCTTTGTATTTACCACACTTAGAGTTTTAGTATCTGAAAGCTGGATGGCTATGGCTATAACTATGGCTTCTCTTGGCATGGGCACTTACCTTTTGCTATCCAAATTTACTACATTACGTAGGTGCATTAAGTAGCTATGTAGGTGTCATGCCACAGATAGTTAGAAACATATTAAAACCTTCTTGCTCTACATTCACACTTATATATTAAAGTAGTACATACACAAGTCC
Organism: Tomocerus mixtus; assembly: GCA_034694165.1. Classification (NCBI taxonomy): domain Eukaryota; kingdom Metazoa; phylum Arthropoda; class Collembola; order Entomobryomorpha; family Tomoceridae; genus Tomocerus; species Tomocerus mixtus. The sequence continues at coordinate 13,575 of JAQFYC010003292.1, read as the reverse complement.
GTGGACTGGACTGGACTGGACTGGATCTGGATTGTGATTCTATTTATTATTTATAATGTACATAGGCTATAACCCAGTTGTAACTAAATACAAAGTACTATTAGTATACAGTACTCGTATAGCTAAGTAGTACCTACTTTCACTTAATAAGCTTAAGTAGTTTCTTGTTTCTCTGTTCATTTAATCAAACAAATCCTAAACACACAACTTACTTACGTGTACTATTACTTCATAGTCTAACTTACAAAAGCAAAAGACCATCATCATGAATACATACTGTATTTAGGTAGCAACTAAGTATCCTGTTGCAAATAAACACACATTGTCGAAACTACATAATGCACAACAGAAACTAAAGATGAGCAAACACACGTCAAGCGTGGGAAACGTCTATAATAGAATAGAAATCTAAATAAGTACGTAGTTCAGACACAGACAGATAGACAGACAGCTATACTATATGATATTATTTGAGGAAATGTTGTAGAAGTAAAGTAAGTATACAAATATAAGGGAATTCCCACTTGGCTTGGCATGACATGGTCTGGGATGGCTACTTAGCAGAAAAGGAAATACTAATAGAACTCAAAGATTTGAGCACCTCATGTTAGGTTATAGTTAAAGAGATGCTTGACTTGCCTACATACAGAATCTTATACTAATATATAAACTTAAGAAATTATTTGTACATAAATATATAACTGTCTATCTCTTATACTTATATATTATGTCAGTAAGTATTTTCTCGAGTAAGCAAACAATCTCTAGTAAATACTGTACTAGAATAGTAGTTTCGTATATTTGTATAGTTTTGTGAGTGAGTGAGGAGGTAAGACAAAACTAACAAGACAAGACACCGACAGGAGCTTAGCACTTAAGATATATCAGTAAACCATGTGTAAACAAATTTATCAAACAAAGCAACATCCATAATGTTGTAGACATATAGTACATATAGACAGAAGCACAACTTTACCCTCCCTCTTTCATACAAAATACATGTAAGTTATATAAAGTACTAAGATCTAGCACGAGAGTACAACGTGGAATGCAATGCCACGCGATGCCACACAGATCTCTGCAAATAATGTACATAAATGTAAACATACTCCGACACATCCTTAAATCGAACATAACACATACCTCCTTTCCCTTTCCTTACTTACTAATACTTATCATTATTATTTGTATGCATGGTCACACACATTCTAAATACATTGTACTGTGTAGTACCATTCAATATTAAACCTCAGCTATGTAAACCCTTCCACCAATGAAAGTTTTAAACATAAATATATATAAATACCGTTGTAGGTATTAACCGAGATTATGAATGAGGTTAATTAAGGCACTTTAATCTAAAGATCAATTTAAAAAAATAAAATAATTATACTTTACACAAAATGTAAATTGTTATTAAGTGAAGCATAAAATGGTAAAACGAATATTAGAATTTAAAATAGTTTTAGTGACATACCTTTTTGATAGAACGGAGTAGAAAGAGTGATGATAGAAAGCGAATGACACCAGCGATAAGAGATGCAATGGAGCAGATTAGTAAAATTTCTATTAGATTATCTGGCTCATTTGTCACCTCGACGGATCCGGCTTTCGTCGTCGTTTTCTCTCTATGAATTAAGGCAGAGTCGGGTAGCAGGGCATTAAATGCAAACCAGATACCCATCACCCCGTAACCAGTTGCCACGACCTTTAAAATACAATCAAAAGCAAAATAAATGTTAGTCTCTGCGTATTTATCATTTATCTAATTCATTTTTACCTGCATTAAATGTATTTCTGCTATAACATGGTAGAAAATCTTTGTATAACTAATGTACACATGTATGTATGTACATATAATTATTTTTGGTCTGTGAATCTTGGTGCATATAATGTAGGTAAAAATTCTGGAAGTAGATTGTACATCGTGTAAAGTGTATGTTATTCTGATATGTATAGCAATCAATAACAGGAGCTATGTGTCAAGCAAGTGCAAGTGAAATTTAGTGAATAGAAATAGATGGGGAAAAGATACAAGTTGACTTTGGCCTGGCTTGGGCTGACCGGGTTCGCTTTGAGTTAGCTCGTCCCTGGACCTGGACTGGACTCCAACTCCAACTTTCATACATATATCTCTCTATTATCTATCTACTAAATGTATTACAAGACTTTCTCTTTTTTCGGTATATTACGTGAGCACTGCACTATTATTAGTTTAGCTGGACTGGAGAAAAGTGAACTGGAGTTAAGTTGACTTTGACTCTGACTCCATGAACGAACACTTGGACAGCTAACAATCAGAGAAAAGTTTGAGTTTCGACTTGGCTGTCATTAATGCTCAGTCCACTCTCTCACTCTTTACATTTCTATTATGTTTCGTATACACTGTACGTCTTCAATAATCTGTATCTACATATAATACATACAGATACGTGTATGTAGTAAGTAATAGACTATGTAGCACTAGCACTAGGTTTCACTTAAATAACTGATTGTGTTTGTGAAAGTGAGGGAGAGGATATAAACATTTAGTGAAGGGCATAGATAGATACAGATAGACATGCAGTTCTTTTGATATTGTTATGTTGTATTATATGTAAAGTGGTCTGGTGCTGGTGAATAGAGGGAAAGTGGAAGGTTAGTGGATTGGATTGAATTGAGTGAACGAGTTGACTCGATTCCGTGCTGAGTTGGAGCTGGGAGCTATTAGCTACGTAGAACAAATAATATCAATGAAAGTTGCTTTTAATGACTGGCTTTTACTGGGTGATTCTAGCCAAGTGCTCATTACACACAAACCATCGCCTTCTACCTACAACCTACAACTTACCATTTGTTACTACGTAAAACAACTTTCCGAAGCTATTGAGAGACTATTGAAGAGAGTCCATGCAATGCAATTGGATGGAAGTGAAAAGCTCAAAGTGTAAAACTCAAGCGAAGCCAACGTGTGACGTGAGTGTTCCAGCTCCTCTGGACTCTAGAGTACTGGAGTGGGAGGAAAGAAAGGAAAGTTCCTTTTCGAACATCTCCTTCAAATCAGCAGCGCTTAATTAGACTAGTTAATATTTTGAGTGGATATTAAAGCTGAGAGTGTTCCTAAATCACGAAACTTGATTTAATTCCAGCACTTAGGTACCTTTCGTTAGTAGTAACTTATTTAAGTTATGTAGGTATGTACTATTCTACCTTTCTTATATTGTTTATACTACAGATATACAAGTATCTTTCTACTGTCATCTCCTAAAATTCATAAAGGAAATTCAGTTCAGGCACATATTGACATATTAAAAGTATTTATAAACGAAATTGCTTTAGAGGGAGAAAGGTTACATTTGTTACGAACAAAAGCACGCTCCTTTCTTATTATTTATACCTAGTCTACAGTGGACAGATATAAAACAATTTTGGGGGAAGACGGATCTAGCTAAAGATTTAGATTTTGTTCAGCTGCCTCTACATTCTTAATTATTCTTGGATATAATATCTATTTGTAAATTAGAATACGCCTACACGATACTTATGGATTTTAAAATGTGGAGCAAAACTTTGCTATAGTTAGGTATTTGAAGGAGGGAGGAACACGCAAGATGGCAAATGGAAATTGTTCAAGTTGAGAGCTACTAAACGATTGGGAGCAGTTTAATAAATATGTTAATGTGAATTTTTTGTAGGTAAAGCAACTTCTTTATTGTGTATTGTTCGAAATGTCTAGTTTATAGTGAAATACTGTTGTAAAGTTTTTCATACTAAGTACTTTTAACATTTTACAGTAGTGTGCCTAAAGAACTGAGCTATCAAGATGTAAAATGTTGTAGAGATATTTCAATTGTAATACATACTAGTGCATTTTACTAGTTAATTAGTTTCTATTGGCACCTTTGATAGCTACATTAAGTGTAAAGCGTAAAGGACCATTGGTAGTTGTGGATGTATAGTGAATCATTTGCTTTAAATATGTATCTATGTAAGTATGTATGTTTTTGGTCAATAAAAGTTTTCCAGGAACTATTTTGAAAGTGTTGACATGTTATATCTGTAAAGAGAAAGTAACTTACCATTGAAATGGTGGCAACTGTTCTAACACCTTGGGCAATGGAACTACTGCAACAGCTAAAACAGCAGCATGGTGATTGGAGAAAGAAGGGGTCGAGAAAAGGACCCCGGTCCATATGAGCCTCAGTCAACTCCAGTCCTGCGGTTAGAATCCAAGCAAATATACCCGCGAGAAACAGGTTTGAGCTGATTGTTTTCTTAAAAACCAGCCCAGACTGACTCGAATTCGAACTAATCACTTGAGTGTACTGTATTTGTGGAGGTATTAGTATTTTAAATAAAATAATTATAGAATCCAGTGGTATTATTTTATTTTCTGTACAGTAGATATTGATTTAGGATGACAGCTGAGAAAGTAGAGATAGATCGAGTGGAATAATGTTGGTGTGATGAGAGTGTGAGTGTGAGAAATGTCGGGAAGAAGAATAAGAAAAGGAGGAGGATAAGAAGTTGTCAGAAGGGAAAGTAGTAATCCAGTGATGCTCCTGTTCCTGTTCTTGCAGCTGCTGATTCTGGTTCTGATTCTGATTCTGGTTGGTTTTAGATTTTGTGTTTGTATTTGTAGAAGTAGAGATATTAGGAAACGCGAGGTTAGCGAAACAAGTAGGAAGGGAGAACGTATTAAGGTAGACCATTGTCCTTGCTGTCCCTGAACAGACTGAACTGAATCGGAGACTTTTCAACGTATGTATTCTTCTGGACTGAACTAGAACTGCATGTGTACAGCAGTACAGTGTACGTGAAGTGAGTGAGTGAACTAAGTCTGCCAAGCCAAGAACTTACACTCTCTCCACTTTCTCTCTCCTTTCCCTTCAACTCAATTCGAAAATATCTACCGAGCCAAACCAACTTCACCGAACCAGACCAAACCAGACCAGTGCACACTGCACACCAGACGAAAGCAAGCCAGAGAACGAAACGAACAAGCAACGAGTCAAGTCAAGTCAAAGAGAGAGAACGGTTGCAAGCATGCAACCGAACCCAATGGAAAACTTACTATATATAAGTAGTAGTATGTGTAATGGGTACCTATACTGTAATAGTAAGTATGTATGTACATAGTGGGACTGGAGTGTGTTATGTTAGTATGTATCCCTATTCCTTTCTCCTAGCTTTCTCTATGGATATTAAGATACCTACCTTACTATTACTATATGATAATATGTAGCAAAGTAAAAGTGTGATACTAAAGGAAGCATGGATGTGCATTGTAGGAAAATTGTAGTAAACGAGTTTTGTACGTTCTTTACTACAAACTACTTCCAGAAGGCAAGATATATGTTTCGTAAGTACACAGTACCACCAGAAACACGTTCCCTATCTTTAGGCGAAGGGGTCTTAACGAAAAAATAATATGTAAAGGTAAGGAATTGATATTCGCAATGGGAACATTTTTTTTGTATTTCGGGATCTTACAGCAAAGGCCCTTAAGACTCTTGTTTGATACCACTGTAAATTAAAGATATATAAGTAAATATTTAGTGCGAAATCCTATTTATAACAATAATAACCTTTTGTTTTCTTCATTTAACTTCAAATAGTGCAGAAAAAGAATATACTGTTAATGAAAATTTTAATCTACTTTACTTTAGATGCATTCGACTTGCCAAAATATTTTAATCATGTACAATGCTGCTGGCAGTGGTCAGACTGAAACATTTTTGTAATACTTCCAGCGAGTAAAGAAAGAAGTGACAAAATTTTAAACTCATATTTAGATATACATAGGGATTCTCCCAAATATGCCTACCACATAGTATTTACCATGCTAAACCAATGCAATCCAATGTAATATAATGTGAAGATAGCACCTACTTTGATTTGCATACATAATATGTCTGTACACTACGTATGTACATAACATTATGATTATGTCTATGTATGTACTTATCTATGTACATATATATGTATTGTGTATGTGTCATAGTTAACAGTTTAGTCACTGCTGTACGGTACAAACAGCATGCATTGTGGGTTTTAGTATGTACATATATGCATCGTATGTGTTTGCGTGGTATATTGAATAGTAGAGTAGCATATTTGTATAGCATATGGCATAAGGATAAGTACTTCACAGTTTTTATACTTATCTACCTACATACAAAGTACAAACACAAGGATATAATTTTATTTTGCACGTATACTTGTAGTATAGGATTATAGGGTACATACATTCCAATAAACTGGTGAAAGCCCTACTACTGTACACTTCTATGTATTTTTACAGCACATATCATTCTGGAGAGTCCTACGTCCTACAATTCGGTTGTGTATTGTGATGTGAGTACATATATACTCATACTACTTCACTGTATGCAGGCTAATATACTAACTTACGTATGTACACACTCATACTGATGTGATAGTACATACTACACTCATACCCTTAGGAAGTTACGGAAGGAGACTTTATGTACTCACGATGTGATGTAGCAAAGTAACCTAGATAGCCAGCCAGTATGCTCTTTCTCGTCTTATTCAATATACGATGGCTCAGCTCACTTGACGTGACTTTCACCATTCTTTAACATTACTCTCTCTCTCTCTCTTTCACTTTCACTACTATGTATATAATAGTATAACACATTTTACTATTAGGGAGAAAGACGACTACTATGTATATACTTAATGTTCTCTACTGTAACGGCATGATTTCCATCTCATACTTACCGTACGTACTACGCTACTACAAAATACTAGAATAGTAAAGTAAAGTAAACTCAACTGTGTGACTGTGTCCCTTTCTTCTTTGCTTGCTTTTCCTTACGTAACATTACGTAATAGCAGAATCAGGTTTAGCGATTTTCTATGCTCACGACATATGTACACTCACATGAGCTACTACTTATTTGCACACATGCCATACAGCCAAGCCAGACTAGACCAGGAACAGACCATACACGAATCCATACTTTAAATACTATTATTATACAGTAGGTTGGATTATTTAGGGGTCACGTTAACACAAATGCTTGATAAAGCGTTGAACTATTAGTGAAAGTTGAAATTATCTCCAGAAACTATTTTACTTTGCAATAATATTTATTACATTCACCTTTAAACCCAGCCTAATTCAACCCCAACCCAATCTTGACCCCTACATTATCGTATCCCTAGTAGTTTAATGTAACCTAACGCTTATAAAGCCCAACCCCTGCCCAATCCCATCATTTTTAAACCCAACCCAATTAAAATCAGGAATTTCCAACCGAGACTCAACCCAAAACCAATTAGGTTGGGCTTTGGGTTAGGTTATCACCTTTAGGGGTACCCATTCAGAGTGTCTTAAAAGAAGGTAGTTAAGTTATTACTCCAAAAATTCGTCTAAAATAATTTCTTTACTTACTAACTATGAATAATTTGTAATGTGTAGTCAGAAATTGAGGTGACACACTGTATGCAACTGGTTTTGTATGTAAATGGATGATAATGTTACTTCATATAGGTTAAGATGATAGAGACATAAATAGTTTCCACTATGTTAGCAATGTGGTTGTAAACGTTAGATTATACCAATATTAGATATTCTACTACGTACGTACGTAACTTAGCTACAGATAGTATGTACATATAGTATTACGTAATTGTATGTTGTAAGCAAACACAGAAGTTGTATGGACATGAGTAAAGTATGTAGTTTACATATATCAGTACATTTTCAGTTGAGCTGAGTTTACATGTTGAATTATTAGGAGTACAGTAGACTGCACACAATTTGCGTTGACTTTGGCTTTGGCCTGTAGTTGTGGACGTACGTACGTATTTCTTTGGAATAGTAAGTTGTAGTTTTCGGGGACGGCAAAGAGTCAGAGTCAGAGTGAGTCAAATTCGGGTCGCTTTATGATTGTCTACTATGTAATGTGTGTAAAAGGGAATTCTAATAGTATATTCTACAATTTGCATGATATTACTGTATTTTGCCTTATGCCTTGTGACGTGTGTATTCATTCATACATTTCCCATATAAATATACATTCAGTTAGTGTATACGCTTTAAGATAACGTTTCATATAAAATACGAACATAGTTCTACTTACTTACATACGGTTTCATTTCTCCTTCAAGAAAGACATTGACTTAGCTTTAGCCAAACCAGGGTTTACCTGGGAAATAACAAGAACAACTTGAGCGATAACGGGCTGCTATAAAAGCAGGCCAGGCCAGCAGTAGAGAATACGAATGCCATTCTTTCTCTGTACATTCATAGGTTCTTGACTTGAACTGGAGAAAGTGCGAGAGTGAAAAGGTAGAGTGGGAAGGTTTTGCTAAAAAGCTAGTGAATTTCTACATTATATACATATATGTATTTATGTAGCATATAGAATACAAAATTCTTTATATTGTACAGATATTGTACTCTATACTGGTTTTGTGATTCATCTATGTATGTAAGGTTAGTCTTGTCGTTGAGAGTCAGAGTCAAGGCGCAAATCTCCCACGCTTCTATTATTGATAGGAGGCATGTAAGAATGTGCATGCTCATTTTTACATTAGGATTTTTTATGTGTTCTGTATTTTGTACTGTAGTTCCAAGTTCCATAGTTCGATGTAGTTATGTAGTATGTAGTATGTGTACTGTACAATATGTGTATGCATTCGTTGTTCATTCATACGTCAAATGACATGACACGCGAGGATAATATAGTAAAGATTTCTGCATTGATGTAGTAGGCGGAAATGGCAAAGTGTTCAACAATGCATTGCTTGGGACTAGTTGTATGTATGTATATAATAAATAGATGTGGAGCTTCTTGCATTACATACTATACATACATGGCTCTACACAGTACATAATGTATTTTTGGCGTAACGTAACGTAATACAAGGAATTTAATGCATTGCCATTGAATTTGTGGATTGGATTGGATGTGATGCGAGTGAATGAATGATGGTGAACTGAGCTGACGGGAGTTGAGTTGAGCTGTGCCGAGTTTCACTTGCTTATTCCCTATTATATACTGTGTGGCAGTGGTAGTAGTAGTACCCTTGGAGTTTTTAGAGTTCATATGTACAATGTACATGCCCAACAGAAGATCTACGGGATTTGTGATGTGATGTAAAGGAAAGTGAGTTTGAGTTGAGTTGAGTGAGTGAGTGAGAGAGATGAGAGCCTCCAGTTTCCATTTTCATTCCTCCTTTAACTTGGTTTCCCTTCCCTTTATAGTGTTCTCTTGGTCTGGTTCAGTTCATGGGGTTCCCTTTGGACTCATGGACGTCTTGTCTTGGTTTACCGTTCTTAGTAGTACTCTCGAGCTATGGTCTAGAGTCTACAGTGCAGAGTAGTGTGGTCTGCTCTAGTGTGGCAAGAACTCACTCTAAGTATCATGCTCCCTTTCCCATCCTGTTAAATTATGGTTAGTGTTAGTATGTATCTATGTACTTTCCTGTATAATACTCTAATGTAATAAATGTGTACACTCTTACATATGTCAGCATCTCATGTTTTCAAAAGATTTGGGTACCTGGCCTGAGTTAGTCAACCCGGGGAAGGATTATCACCTCTTTTTTGAAAAGACTCTTGGAACGGAAACTTTCTACATATTTATGAGATTTGTGTGTGTATTTTACCAACAAATACATAAGCTTAGCATCTCTTATAATGTGGGAGAAAGTATTTTTCATTCTGTCCATATCGTATAAGATTGGGAACTGTTCAGAGAAAAGTACAGATAGAATTAGAGCAATGTTATTCAAATGTATTTCTATGTAAAAAGATTAAGCTAACAATATTCTATACAAATATTTAAGCCAAAAAGCTGAGTATGGTATGAAGGAGCATTGTCAAGGTATTTTGTGCCACTGACTCATATAACCTTGTTTAATAGCATCCTGGTCTGTGGTTTAGTTTCGTCTCTACGGCTTTTATGTCAGTACCTAAGTAGTTTTGGTCAGATCGGTTCCTCAACCTTTTGCATTAATACCTACATGCTTTAGGTCTTACATATATAAAGAAGAAAAGTGTAGGTACGTTATGTATATCGTCGGTAGCTTTTGATAAAAAGTATAATTACATACCCGGTAGTGTAAAAAGAGTGCCGAAATTTGTACTTTGCGCAGATTCTCTCGCCCCAATGATTAATAGTCTGAAAAAAGAGTTTCACAATCCATCCGAATGAAGTAGAAAAGTGTTTTTCTACTTATCCACTTTTATTTTGTGTGTGCCCTGTCTGAAGTCGAGTCTACTCCTTGTAGTAGTGCAGTAAGCAGTGTGATCGTGATCTGTCTATTCCTTTCACCCTGATTCAATTGATTTCTATTGCATGTTTCTCTTTTACTGTACATCCATCCAATGCAATCCAAAACAAGCCAGTTTCCTTCTAGTACTATGTAGAAGGGAATTGCTTCCGAAACTTGTATTCTATTGTATGCACAATGTACACATTTATAAACTTTGAGTTTGAGTGGGAGTGAGTCTGATTGCACTTCCTTCTTACATTTACAATAAATACTTATACAGGGGTAGTACAGATATAGTACAATACGCCTACAAGTAATATCAGTACCTAAGCAAATGTAAATTGATACTTACTATTTATTTTACTACGAGGAACGGAGAAACAAGTTCCATTTACTGCTTTCTCCTACTAAATAGTATTGCATTGGTATTGGTTACTGTACTGCATGTTGGCAGACTATTGTAGAAAAGTTGCTTTCACATGTTTGCTCATTCTCTCAGATTTCTTATGAATAGCAGGTGCATTCGATTACGTCCTTGCCTGGCCTGGCCTGGGCTGACTCTTACTCTTGCTCTGATGCTGACTTTAACTCTTTCCATCCGAAAACTCAAAGGAAGGAAGGAATCCAAGATATTCAATACAGTTTAGCGATAGTATTATACTTCCTTTGTATTTTGTATGTACATATCTACAGGGAATGCATTTTCTCAATTCTTGGAAGCTATACCTATATACTACGTACTACTATTACTTTTACAATGCCATTCCATTCCATGTCATGCCAATTGTAACAGAGGAGACCAGAAGTCAAGGTTCAATTCAAGTGTGTAAAAATATGTATCTCATGTGTTGGATTGAGAGTAGCACCTTGTGTTGTACTTTTGCGAGAGTTCTTATCTACTCTGCCCACAATAAGCACAATAGGATTATATACTGCCTAAGTGTATTTATGTATATTGTCCTATTTCCTTTTGGCTTTCCTTTCTATTCATTGTATTGTATTTGTATTGCATTTTCTGTTATATCAGTATGTACCTAGGTAGATAATATTTGGATCTCCTTTCGTTTAACAGAACGAGAAAAGGAATCAGCCAAAAACTGAATACTCACTCGACTTGCAATGCCATGCCATGCCATGCCAGAGAGTCCCTTTCTTTTCTCCATAAGAATCTAGAATGCAATGCTTTTCGTCTCTTGTCTAGTAAGGCTCTTGGATTAGGGAATCATTGGCAGTGAATGGCGCATGGGAAAGGAACATTTTACCAAAGCAAAAATTTTCAGTTCAAGTTCGCTGTTGTATTGTAGTGTAGTAGTGTACCTTAACTTTAGTTTAGTGCAGTCTAAGTCTAGTGTATTGTAGCTCAGTTGTTGGTTGAAGAGTATTAGTAGTAAACAATGGTCTCCTGTCTCTTTCTAACTACTGGGTATACTTATTCTTAAGACTTGGTCTACGACAGAGTCCTTGTAATGTACGCTACCGTAAATACCTGATTATTCTGTCTTTGGCATATTTCACCACAATCCAATTGCTAATTTTTATTTCAATTTTCTAGCTCAGGGATAATTCTACTAGTATAAGTTTTGCTGTGCCCGTACATAGTAGTAATACCGTAGTTTACGGTATAATTTTCAATGGGGAATTAAATAGTATTTCAAGCCTAAAAACGCCCAAAAACGGTCGTTTGAGGAATTATTTCGTCCACGGGGAATTATTTCTACAAGGGCAAAATTGTTAAGAATTATTCCCAAAATTATATGGGAAAATGATAATTAAATTGCTTTTTCATTTGGGAACTAAGTGTTTCTGCCTTCCTGGACAGACAATATGAATGAGTCAACACGAAACTCACAAATACAATACCTACACATTTTGATATTTCTTACCATATTTTAATCTTTTGAGAATTGTGGATTAATATATACTTGACTTAGTAAAGAAAATGTGTGCATTACGTGGGTAATTATTTTGTCCATGGAGAATTAAAGTTTCAAGTGCCATTATTCGTTACATGGTGAATTAATGTGTCCAAAGGGAATTATACCGTAAGCTATGGTAAGTAATTAGGTATGTAATTAATATCGAATAAACTCTAAATATATAATAACTAACATTTTTAACTTTCATTGCAATTAGGAAAATGAAAGTATATTTTCACATGAAAGCCGATTCCACATTTTGACTTATTTGGTACATTTCCTAAATAATATTCATATAGGTTCTATTGAAGTGTATTATGGCGTAAACGAGAGATTTTTTTTATTTTAAGTAGTAGTGTTGTAACAAAAATATATTATTCGTCACATGGTGAAATAATGTGCCCAAAGGGAATTATACCGTAAACTGCGGTAAGTAATTATGGAATTAATACCGAATGATATAACTAACATTTTTAAGTATCATTGCAATTAGGAAAATTAAAATATATTTTAACATGAAAGCCGATTGCACATTTTGACTTATTTGGTATAATTTCCTAAGTAATTACCATATAGGTTTCCTTTATGCCATTCATTGCGTAAAAGGAAAATTTTTAATATTTTAATAGTAGTAGAGTAGAAGTAGTGTTGTAACAAAAAGATATTTACGGTAAATGGGAAATATAGGACTAGAGGAAAACGGGAGAAAGGCCACGAATTTCCTAAGTTAACGTAATGCAATGTAACATAACATAACGTAGCATAACAATCTTAGTAGGAAGGAACTACTATTTACTATCTTACCCAAGAGTGAAAGTAAGAGTAAGAATAATAGTAAGGGCCTACTCTACTCTACTACAGAGAACTAGAGAGAGAGAGAGCAAGAGAGAAAGTCTTCTGAATTGTCTAGTCTACGTATTTTATCCAAACAATACTTAGAGATAGGAGAACAGGGAAAGAACTAAAGCTAGCAACGGTCCTCTGAGAATGCTCTGCTATGGCAAAAGCAGGGCCTAGCCCCATACACACTTCTGAACTGAAACAAGTAGAAGACAACGGCTTTTCCGTCTGTCCTACATGCTTTCCTTTACATTCGTCTACTTCAACTCACCCAGTCAGTGATGTATGTATTTGTAGTGCAGTTAGTTGAGAGACTGTGAATGTACCTATGTTTTATCTTCCCACAATATGGATAAGTATGTATATTGTGTATACAGGGTGAGACAAAATGAATTCGGAGTATATTTTTTGTAAAGAATTTTATTGCCAAAAATATTGGCATTTTAAATTGAATTGTATTGCAGTTTTTTGCAAGGTACACGTTTTGGCAATACGATTTTGCACAAAATTAAAAACTGCCAAGCCACCATATACAGCCCGCCCGAGTGAGTATATTGCTGCATAATTACGACAAATATCCTTATAA
>JAQFYC010003291.1:0-21317 GCA_034694165.1 Tomocerus mixtus | reverse complement strand
AATGGTTATGTCAATAAATAATTATGCGTCTCTAATGAAAGCTTAATTGTTATAACTTCTTTTCAAAATTAAAGTGACTACAGCTTTTAAACCACAGGGAATACTCTTTTTTAGACACTTCCAGCTTCATTTCGGCGGGGCATTTCTGAAATTCCTTGCAATAGTAACTCAACTATTTGACATGTGATTCATTATAAGTATTATGTTTTACCAATTGGTCCGTGATAAAATTGTGTGCTTCTACCTGGCCATCAAAAGTGCGCACTATTAGTAATGACCACTGATTTTTTCTTCCCCCCCCCTTCTGATCACAATTTTTGGTTGATATTTCACTTTCCTTGTCAGATTCGGAATCGGATGTATACACTAATTACGATAGGATGCCATTTTGCTAAGTGGCAACAGCTCATACCTTCACCTATTAGCTTATCTTGATATCTTATCTTGATTCTTACATTTACTTCTTATATGTACTCTCATTAGAACACAACAGGTACTTCCAAAACGATCACTGGCAATTTACAAAACGAGAAATGCCTAATACCTACACTTAAATACGCTACCTATGCATGAAAAGAGTATTTTTAAATTACCTACAAATCGAGAAATTTTACCTACAAAAAAAGATTAAGTATTTAAAATTACCTACGAAAGAAAAAACTGCATTTACCTACAAAACGAGATTTTTTACCTACGAGAAAAATGCATGCCATTTCATATTATAATATGTAGGTACTTCATAACGAACCTTGTCGCTCTGGTGCTGGTTACTGGAGCTCACTTTATAGACTGAAACATATGGCAACGGGGCGATACGTTGCATGCAATTATTGCATTGATGCAGATAATAATAGATGTAAGTATTAAATCATGTGAATACAGTTATATTAGACTGTACAATTTAACCAGAATTGTCTATTTGGTAGTAAGAATTTGATTGACTTTTAATTTGGTTTGTATTTTCCTCATGTAGCGTTTGAAATTGGAGCAGAATCGTCATCTGAAGAAGGAAAATCTGTAGTAGAAAATGCAACGGTTTTCGAATTTTGTCCTACTTCGGCAGAAAATGAAGACTCACGAATTCCCGACTCATCTTTTATTCGTCTGAGACATTTATCAACTACAAATTGGGTTCAAGCCACAAATATTTTTATTGATACCAAGACTTATCCTCCTGCAATGTCAAAGGTAAATGAAGCAGATACCAATGTTTCCATATTACCAATGTTTCCAATATTTTTAATCATAGCCATTTTTTATACTTTTAGCTAATATGTGAGCCTGTGAGACGAGATGAGGAGGCCTTTATGGCAGTTCCAGTCCCTCCAGGAGAAGTGCGAGAATTAGATTTTGTTAATGACGTTTGTGAAGTTTTGAAGCCGTTCCATACAAAACTTATGAATGCTGTGAGGAACACGATATTGGTGACAAATTATGATCGTCGGTAATGACAAATCTTTTAAAGCGTTTTAATTACCTTTTAATTACTTGGATTGTGCATATTAATAATTGCTTGTTTAAATTTACAGTAACGTCTGTAACGTTTTGAAAGAAGTCATATTTTTCTTAGCAATGTCTGACTCTAATAATACTAATGTGGACCCAATGGATTTTCATGTTGAAAAAGTGTCCAGAGATCGCCAAAAGCTCCTTCGTGAGCAGCAGCTGCTAAAATATGTGTTTGAAATACTAAAAGTAAGTTTCGGATAACTATTCTATTAATTACAACCAACTTATCAATACAAATGTTCTATCTCAATAAACAGGCTCCCATGGACGAAACTTGGACTAGTGTATTGGCAAGTTTTAAAGAAGAAGATGGCTCGATAAAAGCTGAATGGAAGTATATATTTAGATTATGCTATCGCGTACTGTGTCTTAGTCAGGAGCAATACAGAAAAAATCAGGTAAACTACAAATATGAAAACTAGTTACTAAATATTTCGAAAAATATAGTTCATCATATAGTAGAACTAATGTTATATAAGTCAAAGTATTGTCCATGATCTAAAGTAACATTCATTTTAATAGGAATATATTGCAAAGAGGTTTGGTTTCATGCAAAAACAAATAGGATTGGATATCCATGCAGAGGAAACTATTACTGCGTTAGTCCATAATAATCGGATGTTGTTAGAAAAGCATATCAAGGCGACTGAAGTAAAAACCTTTGTTGCATTACTGAAGAGGAATATCAACAAGTGGGACTATCGATTTTTGGACCATCTCTCAGATCTGTGCGTTTCCAACAAGTTGGGAATTCCGAGTACACAAGAAATCATTTGTGAGGTTTTGCTGGACCATGAAAATCTGTCAGCGCTTCTTGAAGCCAGGTCTCATAATTCCACTTTGTCGCTGTATGTCAATAATCTCAAATGCGGACTTTTATTTTTCAAAAAAAACGTGCTGGGCATTTATTATACTTTTGTATTAATAATACAAACTACAGTAGGTAGTAGTATCAAAAGAATTTATAATTTTTATTTTTATGCATTTATTTTTAACTTTGCAAATTTTGCATTGCCACCATTTACAATTTAATTAATCAACCGTAGCTCCTGATTAACAAAATTAATGTAGAATTATTATAAACATGTAATAATGAATTAAATAATTTTGCGTAGATTATCCATAAATGACAACTTTCGTGGGTCTCAAGATGGACTGTCCCAGCGTAGTGAAGTAACTCTGTTTAAAAACAACGGCAAAGTAAAAAAACTATCCTTTTCAAGACTCCAAATGCATTATAGTGTATTGCTGAAACACTATACAATACATGTTTTAATTAATATATGATATATGAAGGTGAGAAGTATTCCAGAACTGGCAATGAAGGCTAGTTTGGGTTTCGGCGAGGACTCTGCTATTTTAACATATTATTGTCATCAACTGGATCTCTTCTCAAACATGTGCCTTGGTAGACAGAGTAGAGCCATTCTTCAGCTGACGTCACAAATGCATATTACAATGGACATTTTATTCATGTATGATGTCTTAACTAAAATAATTTACTAAATAAGATAAGTTTGTATTAATTTGTGTAAATAATTGTAATTAATCTTAAGACTATTAATACAGGTGCATATCAGCAGAATCGTTGCCCTTCGAATTGAGAATATCATGCTGCCGCCTTTCCCGAAACTTACATGTTGACGTAGAACCTCAGCAAGAAGAAAGGAAAGTCACTTTGTCTCGTCGATGGTGGGAATCGCCAATAACCACTTTTGAGCAGTAAGTTCTCCATTTAATGCTTGTCTTATTTAGTGAATTTGGAAAAAATCATGTCGATGTAATATGTTACAGATATGACGAATACAACTGGACGAGAAGTACGAAGAAAGTCGATCAAAGAAGGAAATTTTCAGCCACAATGGATTTTATAGAAAAATACTTACAGAAAGTGGCAAAGAAAGCGGACTTTCACAATATCCTTCATAATAAACTATCCGTTGAGGTGCTGAACACTTTGATCTCACCTTATTTTTATTCCACTCATATAAATTCCAACTAAATTAAATTCGGTATATTCATTTGCAATATAGATTCTCAAGTTAGCCAAAGAGTTTGCTCGCTTTGGATTTTATGGGATCGCTTCTCTGGATAAATTGGGACAAACTTTGCTGACAATTTTAGCATCACTGTCAAGAGAAGCCATTCAGCAAATCCCAAGTATGACTAACTAATATATGAAATTACTAACTTATTCAAAACTGTAGATTTTTTATAAAATTATGAAGTACTACAGTACAAGTGGTGTGGTGTAAAGCGTTTGTTTTTGCAGAGCACCACGATGGAATGAATAAAAGAGTTTTCACCCAGCCTTTTGTGAAGACTGTAAGTACAGAGCGTCATCTGAAAGAAGACAACAACACTGTATTATTGGAAATGAAAGTGAACATTTTAGAAATATACGAGGTATATTGGGAATTTTTATAAAAGTTTAGCTGAAACGTAAACTTAAGTTTAAAATTAATTTGATTCTTGTTGCTCCAGTACATTAATGAAGTTGTTTTGGACTACCGCCTGACAAATCTGTTGTCATCTTTTAAAAAATTTACCGAAGCAGGTAATGATATTTCTGAAATGAGCCTGGAGGTATTCACTGGGTATTTTGACAACGCAATTGATGTTTGGTGAGTATTAACTAGGATTTTATAATTCTTAATGAATCAGAGCCGAGGCATTACTACGTAATAATTAGTATTTATATATTTCTTTATCAATCCTTTTAAATCCATTTTCAGGGAAGAGGATACAAACTTTTTAAGTCTTTTGCTTTATAATGTGACCGACACGCATTTTGCATTAAGTAAAAGTGCAATTCAACTTTTGACTTCGATGTTCAATCAAAGAAAACGACTTTTTCAAAATTTAGAAAAAGTATGTATAGTATATTATATGAACGTCTGAATATCTTACCTATGCAGAGTTTCAGTTACAAATGTTAGTAACTGCCATTTTTTGTTTCAGATTCAAATTCTAATGTGGGAAGATGATGATAAAATGCTGAAGGCAATTAAAGAGCAGCTACAAGAAATTGGAGAAAAAGTAAGAGCCAATAATCGGCGACGTACCGAATGGAAAATGAAAAATAAAGATAAGAAAGTGCAAGTAAGTTTTGAGCTTTTCGTAAGCCTTTCCGATTAAAACTTTTAAACTATTCTAATATATATATATATTTGCGTATTTAAAATAAGTCTAATTTAATCAATTTAATTGTAATAATGTGTTTGCAGTACAGAAGTATGGATGAAGATGGGGAAACATTTTTTCCAGCCGATGAACCGTCGCCAAACGCATCTACAATTATTGAAGACAACACAAGTTCTCATAATCACATTGCTCGTTCTCCTTCGTTAAAATATCCGCTTTTAAACTACATGCCTACTATTTCTGAAGTACTTCAACATAAAATCATTTTATTTCAAAGAATATACTTCTTTTTCTATGATAAATTAATGTGCAAATTCCAAAGTCGTTGCATAACTCATTTATAATTGAAATTTTGTCCCCAGGCACTGCAGAAAATGAAACGTTTGTGCATCAACTTATGTTCCGATGGAAGTGTTACGAATAATAGACAAAATCAACATTTGCTGCGAGAAAATAAGGTGCTGGAAGTCATTATTGATGTATTTATATTACTTCGAGATACTAAGGAAGAATCTCATGGTAAACTAATGCTAGAAATCAGTGAGTTTCTACAAGCTTACTGTATGGGAAATGAAGAAAATCAGAAGACTTTAGAAGGATATATACAACAATTAATTAAGGATAAGGTAATATACTTTTTGTCTATGATCCCAAAACTAGTTTAAAGTTCACAAATGATTACTTCAGAAGCGATATACAATAATATATGTAACGTTTTCTTATTTTCAGGCTTGGATTGGAGAAGCTCCAGCAATACAATCCGTATATGAAGATAATGTGCGTCTCTGTGCCAAAGTGAATGATACAATGATTGAGCATCTTGTCCAAAGAATTTTCAAACCGCATTCGGAACCCCACGACCCTCCTTCACAATACCTAATTACTCTTCAAACTATTGTATGTCCTAAACAAGGAATCGTCAAAAGAAATCAAGAGACTGTAGTTTACCAAGTAAATGCATAATTACATGCACATGTCGTATTTGCATAAATAAACATAATGTTATTTGTTTTCTAATATCACATTGTGCTATAATTGTGTAGTTGGCCATTTTCCATGAAGAATTAGTCAGCTATCTTGGATTTGATATGGATAAAAGTCGAGACACGACTGTACTCCACCATTTCAGCAGTGAATTACAGAAATTTAGGTAAATTCCTCAAGCAATTCAGTCTCCTTATTGTATATACATTTTTCTGGACAGTTTTGAAATAATGTATTTTTGTTTTCAGTTTTCACATTGAACTTGTCAAACTGTTAACGTATTGTACTATTGGAAAAAATGTGTACACAGAATCAATGTGTCAAGATCTGCTGCCTCTTGATCGTATTATCAACGTGTTAAATAGCTTCGAGTATTCTGTGGATGTGAGTTCCCGTTTGTTGACCATTATTCTGTACCCATACTAGTCATAGTTGTAGGAGAGCAAATTTAATATTACATTGTGATATAAATTCATAGCTATATTTTGTCCTCATATTATAGTTTGAGCAAAAACACTTTTACCAAAGTGTATCCGCCAAATATAGAAATGAAAATAGTATTGAGTGTTTATTTTACTAACCGCAATAAACGAGTAAGAAGCACTAACATGTTTACTTTTACTTGAAGGTGAAAGAAGCTTATGTATGGTTTCTTCTGCACGCCTTTCTCGTAACTGAAGTGGATGTCAGAAGTGTTTACAGTTCCAACAGGATGTGGACCATTTTGGAAAAGCACTTTTTGCCCGAAATTATAAACATTTCCAACTCTACATTGGACGAGGCAGAAGCAGATTATAAGACTCAAGGATATGTCACCGATGGCATAATCTCAGTTGTGAAAATATTCTTTGAGAGAATATTAACTTATGCTCCGGGCTGCATCTTGGTAAACATTTATGACCTTTTCTTGCTAAAAGTATATTCCTTTTGATGTAAAGTGCAATTATTCGATGAGTTTGGTTTTATAATGATTAGGGTCATAAGGACTTGTTTATACATTTGATCAAAGCTATTTATCGATTGACTCATACTAAATGGATTCACCCAACAAAGCTCTATGCTGCACAAAAATGTCTCAATATTATGTATAAAGCGGGTATGACTATATTTTAGTATACATAAAAGTTAATATGCTTTTGTGAAATGAAAGTTATTTTATCTAATATGGAATTACATGAACAGCATCGGCTCAAAAAATTCACATGCCTTCATATTTGACAAAAGAGATTGAACGAAGCTCTGAACAGTTTATATCAGAAGTGACTCGACGGGCAAAATGGATTTCCATGCTGGATATGAGTAAATCAAAGGACATCGTTGACCATGGAGATGTCCAAGAATCTGCTGTCTGCAGACGAGTAATGTTTTAGATTATGATAAATACGTATAAAGCTAATTATTAACTTACTTATCTTTTGCATATATAATAGTGTCTTTTCAATTGGATTGTAGTTTACCTGTTGCACTATATGCACACATACTGATATTTATTCCAAACTGGTTTGCCGTAGTGGTATTTTTTATAAGTTAATAACCCTTTTATAGAAAATTAAAACCTCCAAAGAAGTTACATCTGAAATACAAGCCCTTGTGAAGAAAATCAAACCAGCCGTAGACGATATGATTTGTGGTGAAACTACAGCTTTAACGGATATTGTGTGCCGTGCCGAAAGTTTATTTTTCGAATCTACTCCAGCCTATTCATTGTGCCAAGATGGAAAACTTACAGAGAAGTATTTAATCGAATTTCAATTAAAGAGTTATGCAAAATATTTAATTGTTTGTCTAGTCCGTGTTGCTGTATGTAAAACATAAAATGTTATAGATTTATATCCGATGCCGAAAAATTAGCCGATGAAGGGGAAAACGAGCTATGCGTGCAGATATTAAACATTCTGCAGGATATGCTAGAGCGAAGAGTTTTGAAAACGGAGAAGGTAAATAAATATATAATAAGAAAAGAAACCATTGTCTAGGAACTATTTATAATTAGTTGTAAGGTTCTCTATCATTATTATCTCATTGGCTGTATATCAAGTTATAAATTATTGTTATATTACAGGGTCAGCAAATCCACGAGGCTCTTTTGAATAAATACTTGAGCAGAAAAAAGAAGGATAAAAATATTACATGTATATTTTTAGAGCTTATATTAAATTATTGCATCAAAGATTAAACAAATTCACAATTTTTAATATTTACTTATTTATATGTGTACGTAGGGCAGCAAAAACTTTCTCGAGAACCACATTATGTTCTTGATCAGCTCGGAGCGTCCAGGTTAGTTGTTGTGCTGCTGACCAAGTTGAATAAAGACAAAGATAAAACACCATCGGAAGTTCTTCAACAAAGTATTAATCTCGGCATTTCACTATTAAGCGGAGAGACCGTTGAGCTGCAACGTAGTTTTTACGCGCACCTTTCAACGCATCCTAAGAGTCAAAATTTTATGAAGGTAAAATGGGGTGAAATTGAAATACAGTTCTAAAAGATGTAAACTGCCCAAAAAGTATTATGATAATGTTTTCTTTTCAGGTGCTATATGATATTTTAAGAGAAGTTGGAGGAGATTTCCGATCAGTGGCTAAAACAAAAATTAGTGACATAGCTAGAGGAGAATCCAAAAATCACTTATCTCACAGCACTTTGTCCAAAGGGAAAGTGTGCAATGGTACATATTACTCCAGCTTATGTGTTGAGTATATATTTCGTCCATTTTATTAATACACTCTTAATCTATTTTTAGATGAGTATAAAATTTTGCGTGTTTCTAAACAAATGAGTAATAATATGCACACTGCAGCTGAAGGAGTTCTTCAAGCTTATGAAAAGCTCGCGGGAATGAAAGGTTCGAAGGTTTTACATATTAATTAACACTAATTTCAAAATATGTCTCGTTATTTATTCATTTAATTAATTTTCCAGATAAAGGCATTAAGAATTATAATGAAAAATTTGGCTACGTCGACGACGAGGAAAATGAATGGACTGGGGTAGCAACAACCGTTTTACGGAAAGATGGCTATGCAATTTCAAGTCTGAAACATCCTAGAGAGAAACTTTTGGAAAGCTCTCTTCGTTTTTTGCAGCTTCTTTGTGAAAATCACAATCTTGAGATGCAGGTGGGCTTTATAAAATATCTAAGTATATTATTATGATGTAGGTAGTTTAGCTGTTTAACATTAAGTAATTTATTGAAATTTTTGACAACAGAGATATCTTCGCCAGCAAGGGAACAAATCTCCTTTTGATTTGGTATCACAAACCCTAGTATTTCTTGACTGCATATTCGACTCAAATACTGGGAGTCCTGGTCTGATTGGTCTTCTTGTCGATGAACACAATATTACACTAATTAATCAAACTTTACGCACCCTTACCGAATTTTGCCAAGGGCCTTGCCTAGAAAATCAAAATACATTGATTTCTCACGAATCAAATGCGATTGACATTGTAACAACTTTTGTTGCACATGACATAACTCCTCTGAGTAAAAGAAGGATGGACTTGGTAATGGAGCTTAAGAATCACGCCAGCAAACTTGTATTGTCCCTCATGGAGAGTAAGAATGGAATTGAAAAGTTTGAGAAGATCAGTAAAATGAATATAAGAAATATGGTGAGCTTGCAACGGCTACAGTAATAATTTTCACGGGCCTATATTTTATGTACAAAATGTTATACGACTTATTCTTTTGTAGATTGAAATGATTGGGAAAGCTCACAGCTCGGATCGAGACGCATATGTGTATCTCATGCGAGGGAAAGCTGTAGCTGCTAAACAAGTACGATCAGATATCCATAAAAAATGTTTTATAAAGTAGATAGTATAAATAAATGGAGTTATCTGGAGCATATGTCGTAATCTATATTATAGAATATAAAACTCGATGACAATACAATGTTCTGAGTTCTGAAGTTTATAAATAATACATGATTTCAGGTCGGCCATGCACTTTATATTCTTTGCCACCAACTTGCCCAACATGACAAAGCTGTTCAATCTGAATTGGATCGAGCAGTAAACAAAAGAAGTTTATATGCCGACGCTGTTAAATATTATAGCGACAGAACAGCGCAAATTGAAGTAAGTTATATCACTTCTTCCACAGTCTAAAAAAGTTTACCAAGAAGTATGTACTTAGCTGTAAAAAACTACGACTTATGTAATTATTATGTTCCATGTACAATTTCCATGCCTTAGTCATGCTCTCCAATATTTAACATATTGGAAGCCTTAATTACTCTCTCAGTAAATCAATTGAAATCAAACAATTTACTATTTCTGCCTATATGTTTTTAGAGTCAGTATATTTCCAATGTTCATTTAGAAGTTAACTACATGTTCTCTAATTCTGTAATATAGATAGTGAGAAGAGATGAGGAGAAGGAAGACTTAGAACGTGTTGTATTCCCTATTCCACCTGTTTGCGCTTATTTGACTGGTGACACAAAAGAAAAAGTTTTCCGTAGCACCGAAGATGATGAAAAGGGATCGAAAGTCACAAACTTTTTTGAACAAGAGGAATCTCTTATGTATGAGATGAATTGGCAGGAAAAACTACGAAGTTAGTATCTCACTTGCTATTTACTGTATAATGTACTAGCGATACTAGGAAATATCTTTCAATTTTTCATGCTTTATCTTAGTTTGTTCCTTATGACAATTTGCATGTGTACCTATATAACGTATTTTATAATGTATTTTGAATTTATTTTATTTCAGATAAACCAATTCTATTTAGTTGCAGCTTATACGAGTCGTTTCTAGGGAAGATGGTATTTACAATGATTGTGATGATTAATGTTGTGGTAGCTCTTGGGTTTCCGTTTGAAAGGGATTCTCAAACAGAAGGCAAGTATAAACAATTTTCTGCCATCTGATTTTATTGTAATCGCTGAATGAAAAACATTGTGGCGTGTTATTGGTGGTTTTACTGACACTGAATTCCAATCAATTCAGGACATAAGTCTCACTGGGGATTAATCATGGGGATCTTATTGCTCGTCTGTGGCCAAATCCAATTAAGAAAGCCGGACGCAGCCGGTCTTCAAGCGAATATATCTCTTATTATTCTCATAATAATTGTATATGCTGGCCCCACGTACACGATACATATATTGGGATTGATCACGGTAATATTTTAATTTTACACGCAAACACAAATATTTAATCAATTTTAGTAACGTTCGTTCGTATCAAGTATTAGTGAAGGCTAAAATAAACATCCACTTTACATGTTCTGCAAACTGCAATTAAGTGCAATTCGCCTTTCAGGTAAATTGCTACCAGGAGTATTTGAAACACTGTATAATTTTACTGACCAAAAAAGTGTAACATAGTTTGTGTTTGAGGACTTGAGTACGTTTTAACTTCGCGTGGCTATAATGAAATATATTTCGAAGTAATGTCTATGTACATTGTTAATTATTATTGCAGTTACTCTTGGATTGGATATTTGTAGATATCTCAGAGTAGCAATAATTTTGTTTCTCCTAACTTTGAGAATATTAAATTTCAAAATGCGAATTACGTCAAGGACAAAGCAAAGGCTTAAACAATTAAATAGAGAATATTTCTACAATTTAATCAACCAAGGTTAAACGAGAGAAAACGATAAGCAAAGACGGAAATAAGAGAAAATAGAGGATTATGTGTACAAGTTTTCTTTGTAATCCATTACGATAATCTTATATTTCCAGGTCATCTTGAAGTGTCTTCACATTGTGTCTCATCAGTGTAAAAGTGGGATGTTTCTTAGACCTAAGAGAGAACTTATTTTGGATGGAGAATTTATATATCACATCCTTTACGGCGTTGTGTGCGTCCTGGGACAGTTTCGACCGCTTGTATACTCGCTGTTGGTAAGTATAACGATTGGTATCCAGAGTTATACAACCGTTATGAAAGAGCTTTTATATTGTCTATGGTCAATTGTGTGTATATTATTATATTTTCGATCTTTTCTCTTCTGTATGGTACAAATAAATATATATTTGTAATCCATATTATCACGCTTTGAGTTCTATATTACATTTCACCGTGGATTAAGTTACTGGCTAAATAATATAAAATGGTTTGACTATTTCAGCTATTTGACGTGGCGTACAGAGAAGAGACTTTAATGAACGTGATTCGATCCGTGACTCGTAATGGACGTTCCATAATTTTAACTGCCATCCTTGGAATTATTCTTGTTTATGTTTTCTCCATAATTGGCTTTCTCTTCTTTAGAGATGACTTCGTGATTGACGTCGTCCATCAAGGAAATGGTAATTGTGTGGCTTGACCTTGGCATTAGCAATGTCAACTGTTTTGAATTTGCAGCAAAATAGTGGCAAACCCTATTATATAATCTACCTACGTAATACCTACAAAAGATTTAAATAATATGACTGTTGTTTGTACAGAAACTGATACTGAGGTGATGGAGCCAGTGCAAGAGCAAGTTTGCGAGACTCTATTAATGTGTATCATAACAACATTGAATCAGGGTCTAAGAAATGGTGGAGGAATAGGCGACGTTCTGCGATCTCCCAGTAAAACAGTAAGTAAATGAATTTTTTCACGGTGTCTATTGTCTATTCTATTGTGTATGTATTAATAGTAATGACTTACGTATTCATCTAAAAATATTTTTCTGACTCAAAGATATGTTTTTGTTAGAATTGATACCTAGTCTAAATATCATGTATCACAATGATCCCTTTTGCTAATTCAATACTCAGGTACTATATAACTGTGCCAGAATTAGATTATACCGGTAGATTCGCAGAATGGAAAGTTATTCTCAGTTATCCTAAAAGGGAAAAACAAATTTTCTCTTTGGTAACGCTATGACGTATTCAAATATAACTCTTACGTACGTAGATATATAATGTATCACGAAAGATTCAGCTGTATAGCATTAATGGCCTGTTGTAAGTTTCCCCAACTTTTCCATAGAAAGTAGCTTTCTAGACCAGAGAAAGTAAGGTGGAGTTGTGTAATTAAAGTTGAGACTTGCAACAAATCTAGTGACACAGAAAAAGTTGTAATTATTTCAGATGTCTCGCAATCCATCTTACCTACTCGGTGTCTGGTGTTGCTCACTGTACAATTTATTTCTGTATCTGTACATGTATTCCATTTAAATACGATAGTGGCTACTTTTGTTATGCAAGAAGCTGGCGTAACCTAACCTTGCCTAGTAGTAAAATTAAATGAAGGTAAAGTAGCTAGTGTGTATTACGTATATTCTAAACTAATCACTAATGCAATGCAATGCAATGGTTACTATTGTATGTAGGTATATTCCTTGTTCGTCGCTCGGGTAAATTGTTGTTTTGTCTTTGTTCGTGTTCAGAATAATAATATGCAAGGAAGGATTGTTTAAGAAGACTCACTTCCATTAACAATGCTGCGGAGCTTAGTAAGCTTAGCCAAATGATTTCCCTACAGCAATGAAAGAAAACCGAGATAGTCAGAAGATCCATTTGCCAAGCTACAAGCTACATACATATCTGTGTCTTTGCATTATGATAGTAAGAATATATTTAGTACAAACAGGATAGGCCAGCAAGCAATCAAATCGTAGACGAGTTGAACAATGAGTTTTCTTCCACAAATGCGATAGAGTGGAAGTTTAGGAGAAATCGTTTTTCTACTAGCATTAGTAAGAGGTAGATCGGGATGAGCCGACTCAAACCAAGCCAATACAATTCAATAGCTCTACTTCTAGTCCCTAACTCAATTTTTCACATTTCACATTATTCACTAACTTTTCTCATTCTCCCTTGTTTTTCACCTTTAGCCTTCAAATTCACAAATTGTGACTAAGGATAAGTAGACAGAGTAAAGAGAACAGAAAACACTACAATATAATATAATATAAGGAATGAAATAGTTTCGTATTCGTAATGAAAAAATAACAAGTAAGCAGAAATCATAGCAACAACACCATGTACTAAGTAGTAGGATGTTTTATATAGCAAAGCCAGTAGGTTATGTGGTAAATACGACACGACGTCTGTGGTGTCACGCAAACAGAACATGAAGAAGTTTGTGGACATTGTGATGCTATTATTATGTAATATGGATATTGCTTGAATTGTATAATTTTCCACTCTATCAGTCAACTAGGAGCTAATAGGGTACAACGAATTTGGAGTTATAATTTTCCTTTTTGTTTTTGATCGAACATTAGGAACCCCTATACTTTTTCCGTGTTATGTACGATCTTTTCTTCTACTTTATCGTCATTGTTATCGTCCTGAATCTCATTTTTGGTGTCATCATCGACACTTTTGCTGACCTGAGAACGGAGAAGCAACACCAAGAAGAAACACTAAAAAATACCTGCTTCATTTGTGGTAAGTCCATTGTATGATACATTTATCTGCAGTCAGATGCGTCTGTATTATTATCGTAGTACAAAAGAAATTTTCTATCCTTTCAAGTACATTAATCCATAATCCATACGCATACGTGTATTGTAGTAGTGGCCAGATAAAATGATATCCAACTGTATAAATAAATAGTAGACAGGCAAACATAGCTAGCTGGTCATTAAATGAGCAATCTACCCGAAGATAAATACACAAATGGTTTATAAATACTTTTATCCTTTTCTGCTTTGCTCAAAGCGCTAATAAGTATAAGCAGCGAAAAGGGAGTTTATTGTAAAGCGGAGATTAGGTATGTCACAATGGATGCTTTTCGACTTTTGTGACTTCCGATAATCCTAATTTTACATATAATACTACTACATAGTATTACCACCTGAACTGAAGTCTGTAACTCCAACTGACTGAACAGATTCTATTTGATCCTTGATTTTAATTGAATTGTTGCAGGACTAAACAGATCCGCCTTTGATAACAAAGCTGTAACATTTGAGCACCACATCAAGAAAGAGCACAACATGTGGAATTATCTCTACTTCATTGTACTCCTCAAATTAAAGGATCCTACAGAGTTCACAGGAGCTGAATGCTATGTCAGCAATGCTTTAAAGGTAATTCTCAGATGTTCTACTTCATCAAAGCAACTGAATTGTCACTAGATGGATTTCAAAGTACCTATTATAGTGCTTAAGCAGTTTTAAATGCCTATAACTCAGAATGTTAATCGTAAAATCAGTTTATCTGGATAAAAGCAATTACTAATTGTGATAGATAAAGTTTGAAAATATAAATATAAATTCACAAACGATTTATAAAAAACCAGTTAGATATAAATGAAATTTTTCCAACGATTCCAAAAGTTAGGTGTTAAAATTATTATACAGAGAAGCTATTTAGACGGAGCAGAACGATTTTAAATAACTAAATGACTAGCATCTAATGCTTCGTTTCCTTACTTATTCTACTACAGGCCCAAATATTGTATGTATGTATTTGTGAGATTGGTTTGGAATGGCATCCATTTCTCAATTCTATTGTGAACATTTTCAGGAAAGGAAATTAGATTGGTTCCCAAGGCTGAGGACATCATCACTCGATACAGTCGATTCGGAGTCGAGTGCTTTTGAGATCAAAAAGTTGTCTTCTTTGCTAGAAGACACGAGGAATGATTTAAACACGGTCTGCAGTGACATGAAAGCCCTGCAGAGACAAGTAAGAAAGAATATTTGCATTCAGCTCTATAGGTATGCTAATAAGCTATTGCAGCAATAAGTATGCAAATCTGAATTCCTCCCTTTTGTTCCATTGTGCTTAGTGCAGGAGTTTCTGCTCGACTCTACCTGTATAATCTTTCACTTTACTTCTTTCTGATTGTTGGCCTTATATACCCTTCCAATATAACCAATAGATATTTAACTAACCTAATACCAATTTGGTATTCCGGTACCCAAATCGCTTTATGCTCTACCTATTTATGTACTACGTAACGTACCAATTCAATGTACTACTTACTACAAAGAAGATAAATAGGTCGGTACAGAAGTACAGATAGACATGTATTATATTTCAGTCGAACTTTAACATTTCGTCTGGATTTTGAGGCGTGGGACGGCGTGGGACGTATCACTCACTATAATTTTTCATGTTAACATTATTTAACCCTATTACGAATAAAAAAGAATAGAAAAAAGAAGATTAGAATCAGACTCTTTCAACTAAATTAAAATATAATTTACTGGAATACAATAATCATCAATTTTTCAGCAATATGTGGCAGTGGGTGTTATTCCGTCACAATCCTTCGACAACATACTTTCCTATTGTACTAAACAAAAGATATGTACAATGTACATATAAATGTACAGAATTACACATATATTTTACACAAAGATGCTATTTTTGTGAATATGCTAAAGGTACAAATGTAGTGAAAGTAGATACTACATAGCGTCACAGTTCTGCCCGCTACGATGTGCGATGTAGACTCTACTTTTACATTAGACGTGCTAACAACATGTCTCAAGGTGCCTCGCTTATAGAGAAAACAGTGAAAGCCCGAATACTGTGATTTCTGTATCAGCGACATACTACCTTCATCCTAGAAAACGCTTTGATCACTTTGATGCTTTCATTAATATTGCTTTTGATTACCTAATGAATTGGCTATTGTTGATGTAAGTATGCTATTTTTTACAGTACACTTTTATTCTATTTTTAGGTTAAAGCGCAGACCTTGAAGACGAAGCGTGGTTCATTAACACTGAGACTTCCGAGTTCTCCCGTACTTCATTCTGTGGCTTGAGCGTTGGTCACAATAAATTTTAATAAATTCTCTAAAGAGGTCATGTATTCTCCTTTAAATAGTGCTACCTATGCTATTTTTATTAAATATTTGCACATAGTAAGGACACACAGCGGTAATTTGAAAAACTCGGTGGGTTACACCACTCAAGGGACGAAAGGTGCTATAGAGTGATAAAATGCAGATAAAGAACGGTGACACTTAATTAAACAAAATAGTTTACTATACAGAACTTGAATTAATGAACCATTATGGTTAAAACATGACTTTTAATATTTAAATTAAATATGTACATGAGAAATGAAAACATTTTTTTCATGGTAGGCCCTATAACATAGGTAGCTCATTTCTTTACTAAGATATCTAATGCATGTGTTTTCTTGTAATCAATGTTCAATTACTTAATTTGTGTAAGGTTCGTTTCAAACTAGTAAAAAAAGATAAGATGCAATCTGTCATGTAACTGTACCATCATGACCTATAACATTTAGGAATCATTTATTAATTAATGGTTACAAAATAATTTGTTCAGGACTAAATTATACTACTGTGGCAGCAATTGTAAACTGTTATTCTTTGTGTTCTGAAATTAGTCATTGCTATTGACGATTTCTGTGCACAATTATATTACGTAACTTGTTGAATGAAAAGAAACATTCAGTGTGCTGATGGATACCTAATAATTATGATTGTGATTGATTGGGCTGGTACCGTAGTATCTAAATAGATTGTATTGCATGTTACAATAGAGCAAATAACACGAGAAAATATAATAATATAGAGAGATTATAATACATGAAGTAACAAATAATGTCAGTGTTATTTGATCATAAATAAATACTATATTATTTTGTGTTTTATATACTTAGCATCATGTCATGACATATTATTGCCTGTTTCTTACTCCATGAGACTATCTACCGTAAACATTTTCAGTTAGTGCTACCAGATATTATGTGTGGGTAAATATACTTTGATGGACTACACATTGAAAAAATATCTGTGCTTTCAAGGAACTCCAGTCTTCAATTACAAATATGCTTAATAAGTAATACATATAGTTTCCATTTTATTACATTTTAAATAACTCTTGCACAATTTTTTAACAAAAAAATATTTATTGATGGACCACTTAATTATACATTTGTCAAAAGTACACATATAATACTAATACTACAGAAAACAAGAATTTTCTCAAGATTTTGTCTGAAATAGTTCTAATTCTACACATAAATATCTTAACCAATAATATTACGTGTAATTGTGTAGCATGTACTTTAATATTTCCAAGTAGTCCTGCTTATTGGTTAAAGGACGAACTCTTCATTTTCAATATCACATCTAAACTAAATTAATACAGCTACGCTAGTAAATATAGGTATATGCATATAAACATAATTTACTTATCCAAACACCCTATTACACTTTGCCTATGTTTAATGCCTATTGTCGGTTAACGATAGAGATCCATTATTTGCCCCCTTCATGCGTGGCTTAGAGAAAGTTGATATTGGGAAATTAAAAAACGTAGTGCAATGTATTTCTCCATTTAATTTACTAAAGCAACATCAGCAGAGGGCATTACATATATCTCATCGTCAGTTGCAAGTGATATATTATTATCACTATGATTTAATTAGCATACAAAACTTGTAGACACTTTTATGGCTCTAATATGCCTAAATTAATTCTACTTACTTTCATCCTGACTGACTGTGAGAACATTATTATCTTTTATTTATTTATATCAGTATGGCAACACTCCCTAATGTATGCTATTAAAACCACCTATCGGAAAAGGGAAATCTCATTAGAGCTATTTATATAATTCTAACGCAGGTAATTGCAATCTAATTGTAATGGAATAAGTTATTTTATATGTTGTGTAAATATGATATTAGTGTCTATCGATGTCATTCATAATTAAAATAAGGAGGAATAGTCTTACTTAATATTATGTTAAATTCCTAACACATTAACACTACTCTTGCACTATATTCTATTTACATATGCAAAAAGTGTATCACTATTCTTTGGTTTTACATAAGTATTAAATCGTAGACAAAAGGTTCCTCTTTTTCCGACTTTCTACAAAAGTAGTCATGGCAAGAAACCGAAAAATGTCGATAGAGTATGTGCCTAATGTACTACTAAATATTAATAAATACTACCCACTACCTAATCGTGTTCTCTTAATTTATGAATAGTTCCTTCTGTTCATAATACTTAAACTAAAATAATTATTACGATAAACGATTACTGGCGTAGATAGTTAATTGTTATTGTTATGACACTATTCGGAGTCCGAATTTCGGACTGACTGACTGACTAGATGTTACTTATATTTGATAGTTGGAGTATACTTTGATATTTATGAGTTATGAAGCTATACATATTATAATACTTATCCGTTATACTGTAAGCTAATTTTTTCATATCTTATGATAAGCACTAACCTATGTAGTTCACATTTAATGCAATCCCTCATTTAGAAGGTCACACAGCCACATAGTTATTATACGAGTATGTTTTACAGTGATTACAATGGAATAATATGATGTCTAAAAACAATCTCGAAGATTAAACGTTAAGATATGAAGTATTTTTGAAAGGAATAAGATGTTAAATGTATAATCAAAATCACTGGATTTCAATTTTCTGCTTAAGTATTACAATGAATCTTCTTGTAGCACATACTAGTTGTTTGATCCCTGGATATGCGCTAAACATGATTAACTTTAACAAAGTGCTTCAAAACTGAATCTACCGGGTATTTAGATATATTTATACTGGCATATTATCCATATAATTGGATTTTTACTACCACACTTTGATTACATACCTGTATACTTAACAGGGGACTGGATTTCGTGGAGTAGCTGTGCGTGTTTCGGTGTCCTAGATATTCATTCGGCAGGTGTTACAGAAATTGTGGTGATGTTATTGGATGGAGAATGAGAATAATGCTGAGTGTTGACACTGAAACTTCCTCTGGTCTCTATGGATTCTTTGGAACTGGATGTTTGCAATTTCCGAGCTCGTCTCCATTGGGACTCATCATCACAACCTTCAAGCCAATATGTACTCGTAGCTCCCTTCCCTTTCAACAACACCTAAAATCACATAAACACCTATCCTCAGTAGTTATCTTAGCAATCCACACCAAAATCTAAGAATCTACTAACAAAGTACGAACTACATGGTACAGTAAATCTTGGGACCTTAGACTGATACATGGAATGTAATTGGAATCTATGCATGCTTAAAGAGGAATCTACTGATACTTTGGTTTACTTCTGTCCTGTACGTATGATACGCCAACAATATGGATGTAGAATACTTCTTATAGCATGATATGTATATATGTATTAAGACTAGTACGATATGTCGAATTTCCCTCAATCATCCAAAAGATAAATCATTCTTCCTATACTAATAGCCCGTCCAAAATTTAATTCTTAATTTCGACACTTTCTTGAGCAATTTTACTCCATTGACACAAAAACCAAATTATCCGAATTATGATAAGCAAAAATGGATTCCTTGATGGTGCATCGACTCATTATTCACTACATTATATAGGTTATTTATTATCTATGCAATTATTTATAGTCTCCTTAAAACTCACTTCCCCTCTTGGTGTCAATAAGAATCCACCCGCGGCTTCCAATCCTTTGGCCGTCTTATCACTGACGTGAATCCGAAGAGCTGAAAAATTTACATAGGCAGATTCATTTGATATGGAATATGATTAATGGAATGAATTTATCAAATGCTTACAGGAGGAAAGCATTTAGAAGGAATGCGTAGAAATTCTAGAAATACCATAAATTTTAGTATAATATATAATAAAGGTAAACCTACGGAATCCGGAAGATTCCATTCGGGAAGCAGTGTTCACAGTATCACCAAAGAGACAATAATGAGGCATTCGGTGACCTACAACTCCTGCACATACCGGACCTATTATGCATAATAGTTTAATGGTGCATTTAGTTTTAAGTTACCGATGTAAATAGTGTTCCACTTTCAATACCTAACGAGGGGCACAATGAATAATATATAAAAAAATGTGTCTAGCAGTGTAGCCAGTACAAATCACATCAGGTTATGTAGATACGTGGCACAAAAACGCTTTCATCATACTTACATAATTTCAATTACTCTTAACGAAAAAGAGAAAATGAAAGTTCATTTCTCCTGGTTAGGAATTTTTCGTGGTACTCAGATTAACATAACAGTGATTTTTGACATCTGACAATGAAAGGAAGCTAATCTGCATTAATTGCAACAAATAACGTTTTATGCATGTGGGTGTCTTTTGTTTTGTAATGCCTACTACCGCCAATGGAAAGCCATACTTAGCCTCCAACTATTTTCAGGCTAATTCAGACGAAAACTCCGAAAACAAAAGATCACAGAATTGTTACTTTATATTCAAACTAATGAAGTGGCTCTAATTAGCACAATGCTGTGATCTACCTACCTGTATGTATTCCGATTCGGATCTTCAGTTGTTCATCTGGCAGATGTCCTATTTCATAATTGGTGACAGCGTCTAATACTGCAAGAGCTAGAAACGCAATTTCCGTTATGTGAAGGTCTCCGTTCCTTTGAGGGGATCCTGAAACGACCATGTAAGCATCCCCTATGGTCTCCACCTATATGGAGACAAAAATCGTATGCTAAGTTTGTCATACGTAATGCATATAAAGTGCAAATATATAATTTATCTTTATGCAGAAATATATTTTACAGCAAACAGTAAACGTTGAAAAATATTTTGAAACAAAGAGTATCAAGTTAGTCTACATGTACACAGTACTAAAAGTATTGAATAATCTGTACTAATTGCCATGTTATTCAAAGCGATGTTCCACTATATGTGCTCTGAAGCGTCTATTAATATTTGCTATTTGAGACGGACTATCTTGCACTCGCCAACCTCCATCCATCCTTGGATTCCTCCTAGACTCAAATCCTATTCCTTCTAG
>JAQFYC010003290.1:0-21320 GCA_034694165.1 Tomocerus mixtus | reverse complement strand
GGTGGGAATGTGGGAATAGGAATTTACAAACTAACTAAGGCTACATACAGCAATAATAATTACTAAATGTTTTCATAGTAACTGTCAACTACTTAAAGTAGTGCGCAAGAAAGCATAATATATTTTGTTTGTTGAAATGAATTATTATTTAGGTTCCAAAATGTTATAAGTATTCACTTTTGACTCTCCATTTTATTATTCGTACCAATTCGGCCACACCACCTTTGACCTTTCAAAAATTTTATCGAAATTATTAATTCTTTTCAAAATTTTAAGTAAACTTTCGATTTATCATGTCTAAGCAGAATGTCTCATTTTCAAAACCCGACGGAAGTGGGAGCGGGGGTCCTGGACAGATTCCTCCTGGGGCGACAGGAGCACCGGGCTCTGCGACCGGACTGCAGCCGGCAGCACCAGCAGCGAACGCCAACCCGGCCACCCCGGAAAAGAAGCCTGCGGAAAAGAGGCTGAAGAAAGTTAGGAAAGCTAATCCTGCCAAAGTCCGTGTTAAGCTTCCCCCGATTGAGTCATATGAAAAAGAACTGGAGTTTTCGTAAGTTTCCTAAAATTATGTATTATATTTAAATTATTTAGATATCAAGTTGGTAGTGTAGAAAGTGTAGATATTCTTCCCTTTATGATGACTATATTTATTATTTGCAGAGCTGAAGGACCAGGTCGTGTCGTCGTTCGTTTGGAAAGGCTAATGGGTACTGACCGAGTGAGAATTCTGGACACACGGTATATGACAACACTTTTAGAGCGATTGGAAGCAGAAGAGAAGACAGGCTGGACAAAACGAACAAGACGACGAAAGAATGACGAAAGAAATCGCTTTAGACAATTGGCCATTGAAGGCTACATGGAACCGGATCCAGATATGCAGGATCTTTACAATCATCCTGTATTTAGGTAAATTATAGTTTAGTAAATAAAAGTGATATTAATTATAAAATTAGTTAATTACGAATAATTGTCCAGAATTCTAATATCCTTCCTGTTTTTCTCTTTAGGGTAAATCGAATCCTAAATCGTCTAGCTAAGCTAGATAATGATATTGGAATGGTTCCTCCCAAAAAGCTTCCTCCAATTACTCCGTGTGAACCCCTTGTGGATGGTGACGAGGGAGGTCGTATATTCAAAACATATCCGGGACACCACAGTCATGTGATGATGATCGCAGCAACGAATGCCGAGAGTATAGATAACATTTTTCTTCAGTTCTTCCAGATTTTTAAAAAATTCTCGATAATCAGTATTTCATTTGATATTTTATCTTTTTCGTCGTTTCAGAAGCACGTGAATTGGAATCGGCGGAAGGGACCATCTTGAGTGACGCGGAAGAAGAGCCGGAGTTTATGTTTAAGCGTCCTGGAGCTGCTGCTGGTGCTGCTTCAGAAACAAATAACGACATGGAAGAGGAATATCTTGACTATGAAGGAGGGGAAGAGGAAGAGGGCGAGGAAAATGGAACAACTGTCGCGAGGAGCAATGCCGCCCGCACTGGCAGTGGATCAACAGACAGTAAAGGGAGAGATTCAATGGATTCGGTCAAAAAGCGATACGGTGTCGCTGAAGATGAAAACCTTGAAGATCTGTGGCAACCCTACCATTCTGCACTCGTTGATCTGCTCTATTTGGAGGAATCGGTAAACTAATTTAAAAAAAGCAATACTTGTGTATAAACATACGTAGAAACAGCATTTCACTAATTTTGGAATTTTTATTCCCCTTCTAGGATCAATCGGCTGCAATGTACGAGATTTCTAAAGCTATTCTGGGTGTCTACAAACGCGAAAATATGGTTGCCGATGACTTCTGTGTTAAACTCAATCGAATGTTGTAAATTTCCAATTATTATTGTATCATAATTTTTAATCTTTATATTTATGGACGTTTTTATTCACAAAAATTATAATTCCAACACAATTCATATTGTAAAAAGTTAATCCAATTGCATTGCAATATTCAAATTAATAATTAGCATGTAATACTATTTTATAAGGTAAGTAGTTTACTGTTGTAAGCATTCTACTTAAAGTGGGCATTGGTTTTAAAATGTATTCCCATCCGTAAAAATGTAAGTGTTACCTGATAATTTTTACAAATTGTGTACATTTTCAAAAGCGTATTATTTTAATGTATAATGTATCGAATGTACAAAATTCTCAAACTGTAGTGAAAATAATTAGTAAAATAAAACTATCTTGTGCAAATTCAATATAAAAAGTTTTATTTTTGATTTTGTTGCGCTACTTCGTGAATTATATTCACAAAAAATGATTCCCTAAGCCATAATAATAATCGAGTAATAAAAAATCACTCGATTCAATTCAAAAGAGCTTTGCTTGATCTGCTATGTGGTTTTTAGCGTTTTTAGTATCCGTGTCCTATACTGAATTGTACTACCTTCTACATGAAACAGGTTTCTTGTCTAAGGTGAGTTATGCAAACATCTTTTATTGCAATTAAGTAGGCACATAATTAGATGGTAAATGTTACATGCGCTTCGTCGGTAAGTTTATGATTGTAATTTGATTACAGGGGAATCGCAAAACATAAAAAGAATATCAGAAGTCTATCGCCTGTATTAAAGGAATGATGCAAACTTTAGGAATTTGATATATCGCTTGTGAATGAATATAGTCCATCATCTTCCTACCTGGCATTTATGTAAAGTGATGATTACATAGCTTACAGCTTCTAAAGCTAGAATCATGAATATTGAATATAATACATACCTACTCATTGCATTTTATTGATTTTAGCAAATGTATACAACATAATATTATACATGGGAAACATAATATAGTGGTTCGTCCATTCCGGTATACTAAATATCTCTCTTAAAACTTTGGCACTTTAGACAGGTAAATCGACAAAACGAAATTACTTGTGTGGGATATCCGATACTCTTTACTCTTAACTTTTCTGTTTCATATGAAATGTCAATGTGTAATGTAAAATACTTTTTCTAGCATGTTTAATGAGTACCATAAAATTATTTAATTACTTGCAGACACAGAATATAAGCAGAATGCATGAGCATTTTAGTTTTGAGAAACTAGAATGTAGTGTACCGATCTTTTCCTTCCTATGACATTCTGTTTTGCCCACAATATAACTAAATCATTGTTTTCCATTCTAAATATGTAAAGTGATGGATCGAGTGGATCAAGTATAAATAAAATGCTCAAAGTGCAACTTTCATGAATGCTAATTTCTGACTTCCTGATTTAGGAACGTAACGTAATAAGCTTAATATACCATACGATTTGTAAAGATAGATGCACTCTTATTATAAATACATTGCAATGCAATTGCACAATTTCACATACAGTACATAATCATATACATGGTTTGATGGATATTTAAATCAAATGAATGCATTTACACTTTTAATCGATTTAATCCTTTTGCAGCTATTCCACTTTCATCCACCTGATTGAAATATCTATTTAAACATAAATGGTAATGCAGTTATCTTCTTATGCTAAAGATTTCATATACTACACTATTCCTAAATGATTGTATGTGCACACTGTTTAATTTACAACTAACATAAATGTTAATGAGTGACAAAACAGGAAACGAATTTCGGACAAATCTCCTCTGCAGTGCAAAACGCTTTTAATAATGGAGATACTAGTCAATGAGAAATGTCAGAATGAGACAATTTGTAAATATTATTGTAATCAAAATTGTGCATCTAAAGATTTTTTCTTTGTATCACAGGTTAAAGAATAACATTCTTTTTCTGTTGAAAGTTCTTGTATTACTTATAGCTAATATTCATAATTATATGCATCCAATTCAGCGTAAGAATCGTTTTAAGATTTTAATTTTCCTTAACATCTTACTCTAAAAGACAATTTTTGTGTCTCCTGTCCCATTTGGTTCCTTTTCCTTGAGGGCACGCTTCTTCATGCTGTGCTATTGAGAAGTATGTCATATTTATAAGTATTACCTATGTATGGTTAGCTAAAAATGTATAGATGTTG
This sequence comes from Tomocerus mixtus, assembly GCA_034694165.1. Lineage (NCBI taxonomy): Eukaryota > Metazoa > Arthropoda > Collembola > Entomobryomorpha > Tomoceridae > Tomocerus > Tomocerus mixtus. Next base: position 17,319 of record JAQFYC010003290.1, on the reverse strand, counting down.
TATAATATGTCATCTGCGCCCATCTGCCTTGCCTATAACACAATTGTGTTTTTGCACATGAAAAAAAATTCTGTTGTATATTATGTAGTAGAATGCATGCATATGGGATAGGTATAACTTTTATTAGCACAACAACCTATGAAACAATACATCTTTCGTTTTTTGGGTGTTTGCAATGTAAAAAATAAAAGTATTACCTATTTACCTATGTATGTGCATACGATTAGTTAGATAATTTTTTGCATTGTCTTGTAAAATTATATGTAAGCTAGGCTGATGGGATACTTATCTCTGACTGTCAACATTATTGAATTTTTGGTTAGCTCGAGTCTTGAGTGCTCATTTTGTTACTGTCGTGGTCGTATCCGTCTACTTAGATGTATTACCTATGTATTACTTACAGCAACACTAAAATTAAGTAACTACTATTATATAGTGAGCACGAAATATTAGTAATATGTTTATCCTACATGTCTACAATGTTATGCGTGGTAGATAGACAAAGATGCAATGCAGACTGAAATATTGCAAGCTAGTTGTGTGGATAATATAGAAAACATGTAATATGTAATACCTTTAATCGTACAAGGTACTTATGTACCTTGCTCACATGCTCACATCCTGTCAAGAACACGTTTTTCCAAAATCTTAAGCATTACATCGTCTAATAGTGGCCTGACAGACAGAATGGCTAGGATTCGATTGCAAAATACTTGCTAATGATAGTTTTGTATAAAAGGATAAGCCCAAAGGTATTTCCTAGTTTCATCTTCATTTGACTTTTAAGCAAGCCTGAAGGGAGAATTACTATTTTGTGTAGTTTGTGATTCATAAGAATTTGACTTTACAAAATTGCATGTTACATGCTGTTAAAGATTGTGAGATGAAGTTAAATGGAAAATTAAAACTTGTTGGATCTCTGTGTGCTTCTGTGCTAGTGTTGATACAATTTCAGTTAGGAAGTGCTGGGTTCTTACATGATCATGATGATTCGGAAGATGATTTTCATTCTTTCTTAAGTAGTGGGAGCAATAGCCCTGTTTACTGTAAGTCATGGCTGATATTTCTTTCATATTTGTTCGTAACTAGTACCTAGGCACAAATTATACAACACAATTATTTAAGATGCGATTACAAATGCTAATAAGAGATGCAATTTTAATTAATTGGTTTATTATTTCGTAGCTGTATATTCAAAACATCTTGACCAGCCGTATTTCTACTCCCCTCCGCCAACAACTGCAGCTCCGAAACCTAAAATCGTCCCCGTTCCACTGTACAAATCTGGCGGTCCTGGAAACCCTGTCGTTCAATACGTTTTCTTGCAATCTAATGATTATGTGCGAAACTTGCCATTCATCCCGGACACAGAAGCAGAAACCGAACCGGAAAAAACTAAAAAGAAAAATAAGAAAACTAAATCCAAGGAATCCAAGGACGAAGATACAGAAAATGATTCAATGGACGATGAAAAGAAAGAAAGTGAGGCAGATGATGCCGCTAGCAGTGAACCTGAAGGCGAAAGTGGGGTGGATGAAATGAGCCCTGCCAAAATTACAAGAAAAACAAAGACACAGAAGAATTCTCCCCGGAAAAATGCACCTACATCAAATAGATCAGGAAATCTGAGGTCGGGATCCAAAAATCGTGAAACTAAACCAAGAAACTCCAAGCCAAAGACGCGTAAACCTTCTTCCAGAAGTAAACCAAGGAGTAGCAGTAGCACTACCAGAAAAAGTGCTTCAAAAACCGTCCCTAAGGTTAACAAAGTAAATACTACCTCAAGCACAAAGGCTAGTCAACGAATTTCTTCACTAAAGGCTGCTGACCCAGAAGATATTGAGGAAATTTCTCCAGAAGTCAGTAATCCTAAACAAAACAACTCTGATATGGATTCCTCCGAAGCCTTTTCTCCTTCAAGTGACAATAACAACAACAATGCTCCTAATTCTGTAAGAAATGAACTGCCATCAAGAGAAAGTATTGACGAAGCGATAAAAATTCTTTCTAGAGTTGCCAATCAGATATCCCAGTTCAGTAACAGTAATTCTGGATCACTTGGAGGAAACAATGGTTTCGGATCGGGGTTATTTTCAAGGGCTCAACAAATTCAAGCCGAAAATGGCAATTTTGATAACAGAAATATGTTCTCTGGTAATCCTTCCGGAGGAAACACCAATTCTCCTCAATATGGAGCTCCAGTTGATTCGGGGAATGCCAATTTTAACTTTAACCAAGGAGGAAATAGCTTCTCGGGGAATGGAAACAATAATAATCAGCAATATGGCGCACCTCAAGTACAAAACTTTCAGAATATGAATATGTTTCAGCAGTCTGCATTCCAATCACAGGGTCAACAACAAGGACAGCAACCCATCAGAAATACCAACCAAGAAGCATATGGGGTTCCAGCAGCAGGATCAACTCAACAAAGATCACAAAATCAAATTAGGGCAAACGAGTTTTCCGATTTTGACACAGCGGCCACAAATATTGTGCCATATCAGATAATTCGAAATGGGGATAAGAAAACAGATTCTTCGGTCGTGCAACCCAATTTTGAAATTATAAAAAGTATATCAAAAATGTTTTAGTTGTTGCCATTTAATTAACAGATAATCATCTGTTTATATTTTCAGTTTTAATGTTCCTTTATGACCTTTGTACTTTCTGTGCCATATAATTTCCTTACTACTTTTACCATTTATTTACCTGGGTAGTATTAAAAATATTTTTGCCAATAAAATGGGATGAGAGTTATAAAACGTTTGTTTTCGCACATGGGGTCATTTATTTGCTAATATTTTTCTACTTTACGTGCATACAACATAACATGACAGAAACAATCAAGAATAAACGCTTACAAGAATTGATATTGTATTTCATTTAAATTCAGAATTTTTATAATACTGCTGCACATATAAAGATATGCACGAATTTTGCAAAGATTACTACATATATTTTGAAAATAATCCAGTCTCCTTCTATGAATGCAGTCTCAATACAAATTCTTAACAAAAAAGTGTATCACCAGCTATCACTTCGAGTGTTTCTGCGTTTCTGAAGCTACAGAACCTTGAAAGGGTAATTTCCTTGTCATTCTTCTCCGTACAATTTTATTTCCATATTGATTTCTTGGTATTATCACTACATCCGAATTGGGATCTTCTTGCCCTGCTTCCACTGTATCCGAATCAAGCATATCCATAATCGTTGGAGGACGAGATGAATCTTTTCCTTTCGAATCATGACTATTCCGCATTCCATTTCCGTTTCCATTAGTGTTTATATGAACAGGTCCCTTGATGTGAACACTTCCTTTTACATAAACGTTTACATTACCACTTTGACTATTAGGAACATCCCTGTCACCTTTGCTTCCTTCCAAATCATCAATATCTACATCTTCATACTGATATTTGACCTTCTTCAGTTGTCGAAATAAATCCAGGTACTTTTGAAAAAGTATTTCAAATTCTTCTTGTGTAACAGTAGCAGTGTGTTCAGGTTTTCTTTTCGGAACGGGATCTTCTCTTCGCGATCTACGGTGAGAATTTTGCAATTCTGCAGATTTTATTTGAAAAAACAATGCATAAATTAGTTTCTTGGTTGTACTCTGTATAACAGAAGAAAGAATTTCAAATGATTATGCAAATATTAACCAAACTACTTTTGTCTATCCATTTTACTATATTTATATTGACATTTACAACTTTACAGCTTGCATAAAAGGATTGCTCGTACATTTGTTTATGGTAAAATGAAAAAATAATGTGTTTTAATAACGCACCTGAAAGTTGTTGTTCTAGATTACTACTTCTTTCACTTTTCACTTTTAGTATAGGCATTGAAATAGAATTATCGAAACAGTCATTAAGTAAGATTACAAAAATAACTAGGATCCACTTCTTATTGAACATTTTGCAAAAATATTTACTATCTAAGTAACACAGAACAAATATCTTAGCAAAAATGATTCATAAACCATTTATTCGCAATAGAAATCTGTCTGAAGTGTATTTCCTAAATGATAGTTTTTCTCCTTAATCTACATCAGTAATTTTCCTTCGACATTTCCTTAAGGAATGAAAACAAATGCAGAACAACAAAATGAAATTAAAATCCAGTACATCAGCAAAGTGTTAGTCAGAATCTTTAGCTTGGAGGTCTATGGCCAATTATCCATATTCAAGTACATAAGTTAAAGTTTCATGAAACTTGTTGTTGACCAACCTATATTCTCCATCTTCACTTACATCACATCACACACAATAATATGTATTTTGTATAGTATAGGTCATAGGTACTTATATTATATATTACCCTATCCATGACGCATGAGGCTTGTATTTTAGAAAATAAATTGCACTAGAATTGCTCATAAGAGCACGGGACAAGGCATCAAATAAACCCTTTCTACTACAATTATCTATTGCAAATAGATATGACATGACTTCATAATAATCTACATAAAATAGGATGTGTTTATATCATTATGATGCACATAATAAATGTCTTGTCCACAAGAAAGATAATTACATTGGCTCAAATGACGATTCTTTCAGTTCATCTTATGCATTTTTGCATACGAATCCTTTTCCTTTGTTCACCTATAGCTATTAGGTACTATTTGTATAGGTACTACATGATTCATATATACTCGCAGATGCTTTCTTTGGAACCAGTTTGAAATTTATGACAATATGACAGAACAACCAAGAAAGATCCTTATTCATAGAAAAAGCTTCATACATATTATGATTAATAAATAAGTAGTACTCTGTTGCATTTGCATTTGAATTTGCCGAATGCATTTCACTCTCAGAAATTCAACATTATAAGTACATACCGGTATACTGCACAACTTCATACATACTTAAATAAGAGAAAAAAAATACTTAATTCATTATTATTACTAGCACTACTCTCCGGTAATAAATAACAAAGCATTTAACAGTTTACCTGCAGGATAATGTGCATCTTTCGTTTACTTAATAAATAGTTAAGCAGTTTAGAGTACAATTATTGTATTAAAGTTTCATTTTCCTCCTATTGCTATTGTATACGTTTAGTTGGCAGATACCGAACAGATCTTGAATAGATAATAGTAAATTAGTTTGAGCAAAAAGTGGATACACTATATTAAGTATATGTATGTGTGTGTGGAGGACAGCTACTTATCTTGCCAGGTATTACAAATCATTTTGTCGGCTTGATTGAAAAAAAATCTTATTCTAGGTTTTACAGGTTTTAGGATTGCAGAATATCATCCAATTTAAATATAAGTACTTAGCAATCTTCTGCATCTTCTATGTATTAAGTTTGTACGATTTAATAGCTCTATTTACTTCTTATTTATTACATAACGGCTTTGGTAATTACAGATAGTACTAGTGTCATTGCAATTTTAGTCACATTAATTTTTAATGCATGCTGCAATTTTTGTTAATTTATATTATTAGACAGCAAGTTACTCGCAGGGACAGCCATGCCATATGAAACGCCAGCCTTTGGTAATACGATGGACGAATTTTCGGTTTGGAAAAGATTCGCAAATCAATGGATGTTATCTAAGTAGTAATTTTATTCTTAAGTAAGCCCACATGATTTTTGGAGAAAACTAATCGCTAAAACTAAGGTTGTTGTGTTACATAATAATTTTTGACAAAAAAGTGCTTATGCTTATGCTAAGTATGTGTATGTATTGTACATATTATATGCAAATATCCAGCCTAAATGCTTCGCTAGCAGTAAATTGAGTGTACAAAAACGCAAGTGCCCATTTTATAATTACTTGGAATTGATGAAGCGTGCTTATGTGGTTAAGCAATGCTGTAATAGATAATTACAGGTTGAAGTAAATATATTGTTCCGGTTGCTGTTGAATTGAAGATACGTATGAAGATGGTTAATACAACTTTACAAAATTGGGTTTGGGCACGCACTATGTCAGTAAACATATTCTGACTCTGACATTTGGCACATTGTGTACTCATCTTCATTATTTTTGTTTTTCTTAAGTATTTACGAAACCCAGTGGAAAAGGCCAGCACGCTTTGACAATTTCTTCCATTAAAATTGCCAGCATTGCAGATACTAAAGCAAATATTTTTTATTAAAGCCCAAACATCAAACACTGGTAAACAATATTTTCAAACTCAAGAAATGTAAGAAAATAAATAATCTGCCATAAGCAGGCAAGATAATTAGTATAATGTAATCGTACATATGGCTATAGCAAATGATGTTAATGTGTCAAAGTGTTGAGACGAGGTGTGGGATAATTTCTTTTGAAAGGAAGAGGAGCAGAGGTAATGAGAAGGAGGATCTCCTGTGTATTTGCTATTTACCTAATCTGATGCTTCATTTGACGCAACATTTGACCAAAAAGTAACAGGATAACAATGAAATGATACGTAATAAATATTCATCATAGTTTTTCAACTATCAGGTATCTTTCTGCATACTTTAGCAAATCTATCAAGATCTAAGAATCTTTCATGACAGAATATTCTATTATTTAATTACTAATTACCATATTGAATGAAGTGTTCTGTGAAATAATTTGATATACTCCTTTAGATGTACCTACCTTTCCCTTTTAATATGTATTACGTATATACACACACGATGATGTGGTACTTATGTTTAGTTTGACCTGCTAATATGCATATTGCAGGTGAGGTTTGTTATGAATGTACATCCATCGGCTAAAATAATTAGTAGGCAGGGGAATTGTTATTGGTTTAGTGGGTTCCCTTCTTGATAAATGTTACAATGGAACTAACTGCCTTTATATTATTTATTAGCCGATGAAATTCACACCATATTATACTCAAGACTTTTATTTGTGCATATTTGCACTTAAAAATGCTAAATTATTTATAACCTATAGATAAATGTACTTGTATTCGTGCTCTCATCCTGTGCCATTAGAAATTACCTAATAAAATTATAACGTGATGGTAAAGGCAAATGGAAAAATAGTGGGAACATTTTTCACTAAGGCAAGAAGGGAATTATGACAGCAAGCCCAAAGCTCTGACAAGGCTCCCGTTTTTTTAGAATTAATTTTCAAAATTTTGAGAAGCCCGAAGCCCAATTGCCGAAATGAATGACCCCACACTAAAATCAAAGTATATGTTATATAGATACATCTTGACGGAGGTGCAACAAAAACATCAATAATTTAAGGGTATCACTTTTGATTATAATGGACATTAGGCTGGAAAGGAATCTTTTAAAAACTAAAGATGTTGTATGTATTTTAGTAATCAGTAATCACAAGTTTTGCGAATAAATTAAGGAGTCATTTCTTATCCAATATTAATAGCAAATAAGTAAGTATGCAAATAATACCATAATGCACATAGGAACATTAGTAAGTAGTACTTCCATTGTAGATGTAGTTTAGAATGTGCATAATAATGGCAACAATGAGATATCACCCATATCCATTTTAATGCGGATGTATTACATGGTATCCATATCCATTTTTATTGTAACATATTTGTACCTGTCGTTCATAATATATTATGGCATTTAGTGTTTTTCAAGTTAGGATTGTTTAATGTGTTATTTTTCACACAAATTGTAGTAGTGGAAGAAGGAAGTAGATCTTCATGTTTAAAATTGCACCTACAATAGTTCATCTCTCCTTCCTTTCCCAATTCCTTTTTGCTTATTATTACCTAATGTATAATCTAATTGGACGTGAAATGGCATTTCTTCTGCAGATTTTATTACAGAGTAGTCCATAGTCCATCAAACATTACCAGAGGTGATATATATGTGGTTGATCGATAAAAATACAAATTAATGCACCTTAATGTCAGGTAGGTTGTAGGTTACATTACATTGTTGTGGAGTATAGAAAACCGCTACACTATCTGTACTGCTACAAATTAAATTGAGTTTATTTAATTACAGCACACCACACACGCAAGGAATGTTTACACTGATAATTGTTTTAATTTATTGTTTACTCAGGTATAAAAATGGATAAAAGGTTTGCCAAAAATCGAAATTTCAGTAGAGCAATCATGAATCATGAACTGAAGTGATATGTAAATTCAAAATTACTATAAATGCCTTTGTAAAGAATCTTTACAAAGGTATTTAGGTAGATTTCTTATACCAGCTTAGTATTAGATGGTAGTATCATCTATATCTTAGATTTATATGGCACTTAATATGGCTTTTCATGCATTGATGAACTTCATTTTATTTATTAGAACATTTTCAACCTCATTATAGCCTGATGCCAAAATATAAATAATTAAATAGTGAAATAATAATTTATTTAATTATACAGATTGAGTGAATGTATCTAATTTTGGCTTTAATTAATAAAGATAACAATATTTTTATTTAATAAAATTGTATGCAAAAATTCGCCAGGTTAAGTCAACGTATTTATTGTAGTATATCTACTGATGAAGCTGTGTGTTGACAATAATATTGTTATATAAGCTCTATGTGGCTTGCATCCTAATTATTACCGGTTTTGAATAGTTAGGGAAACATTTAGCTTTACACGCTATGTGTTAGGACCTTACATTTTTAATTGCAAGAAGTTACTATGTAGCTTTTCCATAATCAGTTAGTTAATGATACAACATCGAAAAAACTGTGTCAAACAAGATTTTTTCCTTGTCGACATACACACTATTACTACTACACTACACCCATATATGCACACTGACTGTGATGTGATAATGTGATCTATCGATCGATTGTCACCTTTTTTGTAGACAGCTAGAAGATATTGCCATTCTTCGATGGGAAGTATTTAAAATAATTGTATGCATGCATATAACTATTGTTCTATTAAATTAAGTGTCTACTATCTATTCTGCATAAGTAATACAAGTACATTTACAAGATTACCTATTTATTTAGTTCACTTTCGTTACTGAAGTTAAAGTAAATAGGTAGCATACCCTTTTATTATCAAAAAGCACACATGTCAATCGATCTGATACATCCTTTGTACTAAACACACTACTGTAATTACAATTTGCATTGTGTACTAGTGTACTAATTACTAATATATAGAAAATGGAGAATAATGCTATAAAGCATATAATATTATATTTCTTATCCAATTTTTGAAGAATAGTTTGTAATGGCAGTATTTGCATGAATGATCCATTAATTTCCAGGTAAATTATTGTAGGTACCCGAATAATCCTACCCTATTTAAACTTAGTTGAATATTTTAATAGTGAACAAGTGAGTACAACTAATAAGGAAATAATTATTACTAAAATTAGTTAAGCAAGTTATCCAAAGTTGAGATAACAAGCTAATTACCAAAAATTTAAACCAAAATATGGAGTAATTGAAAATATATTACAAATATAATGGCACTGGAATCCTCCGAGTACATACATACATAAACGCATACCTACTAAATATGCATATAACCATGATGAGTACTTTTACATTATAAAATTGACTAGCATATCCAGCAAGTTGGATTTAAGTACATACACAAATAGTAATATTAAAATAAGGTCGGATAATGGTGTAAATTAATAAGCCTCCTAGATAAGGTGTTTATATGAACAATACTAAAATTCTAAACCTAACTATAATTATATCTTTAGTTTTAATACAATTTTCACTTAGGCATATTTACTTATGATAGTTTGCACTGTGCGAATAAGCTCAGCATCCAATTGCCCGTTTTTACCCGTCAAAAATATGTTGCGACCCTGCGTTGGGGTTGCTGGAGGTTCGCTGTATTGGTTGTTGACAGAGGAACCACTGGCAGAGTAGCCTCCTCCATTGTTTTGCTGGTTATTATTATTATTGTTGTTGTTGTTCCCCTGAGGGGCTCCGTAGGATTGTTGTGGCTGATTGTTGTTAAAATTGGTATTGAAAAAATTCTGCTGTGGTTTCTGATTATTGTTCTGAGATTGGTAACCACCTTGCTGCTGTTGTTGTTGTTGTTGTGGTGCGGAGTATTGTTGCTGATTTTGAGATTGACTTGCTTGGTATCCGCCGCTTTGTTGCGATTGTTGTCGCTGAAGGATATTGGAAACAGTTCTACCTGCCTCTTGCCTATTGACATTAACTGCGGGGAAACCGATGGGCTTAAACTTCTGGGTTTCCTCCTGGTATCCTCCCTGATTTTGTTGCTGGGAATTTTGGTAACCTCCCTGAGAATTTTGTTGTTGCTGGGAATCTTGGTATCCTCCCTGGGAATTTTGTTGCTGGGAATCTTGGTATCCTCCCTGGGAATTTTGTTGCTGGGAATTTTGGTATCCTCCCTGAGAATTTTGTTGTTGAGAATTTTTGTATCCTCCCTGGGAATTCTGTTGATTATTTCTTGGAGGTGTTTGCTGTTCTATTAAACGAGTAATTGATGGTGCAGCGGCTAAAAGTCTGCTGGAGGTTTTCTTTGGCTTATTGTTGGATTGCTTTAATGTAGTAGTGGTCGCACGAATTGGTTGCTTCGAACTTGGACTACCAGATCGTAATTGTTGTTTTTGTTGCGGTAAAGCCTGAGGAATATTTTGTGGTCTGCTATTGTTTCTCAAAGAAGATTTCTTGGTTTGTGTGGCAGCAGCAGGTTTTCTGTTGGTCTTCGAAACAGATTTGATAGGACGAGCTACTTGGGCAGAGGAAGATGGATTATTTCTAAGGGGTGCCTTCTTTGATTTCTTTGTATTCTTTTTGTTGTTTCTTGGGATCACAATATCACTATCATCATCACCACTGTCACTACTATTTGGAGGTGGGCTTGGTGGGCTTAAATTGTCACTAGAACTGTCAGGCCCGGTGGAACCTCCTTGTTGGCCATAAGGAGTGTAGGCAGTATGGTAGTCGGCAAAAGCGGATTGGAACAATCCCTGGCCAAAACTAGGGGTGAAAAACGAAGGGATCACCGGACTATGGATGATATGTCCTTGGAAATCAGATGTGGAGATTCCATTGTTTGTCTTCCCTTGAGGCTTTGACTTTTTATCAGTTCTTCCTTTCTTTGGCTCCTCCTCCTTTTCCTTTTCCTTTTCCTCTTCCAGACTCTCTTCCTCTTGACCCGCATTCTCGGCTTCGTCAGTTTCGTCTTCACTTGGCGGGTGATACTCATCTTCTGCTGGGGCTTCTTGTTCTTGTCTTCCACTTTGACCTTCGTCATTCAAATCTTCTCCGATTTGTTCAACTTCGTTATTGGGATCAGATTCCAAATTAGCATTTTGATCCTCCTGCTCATCTCTTTCAAAATTTTCAAGTTGCTCCGCCTCATTATTCTGATCTACTTCCAGATTTTCTTTATCTCCTTGAGGCTCATCTTCTTGAGGCTCATCTTCTGCAGGCTGTTCTTCTTCTTCTTCTGCTTCTTCAGGCTCTGGTTTCTTTGCCGGTTTTTTGTTGCTGCGACCCTTATTAGAATTTGTTTTTGCTTTTGGGTTACTATTTGTGTTAAAGCTTCCAGAGCTAAGAAATTGAATTGGAAGATCTGGCAGGGGAACTATGGGGAGGGGAGCTGAGAAAATTGAGTAGGGAGAAAGCACTGGACCACCTTTCTTTACATAACTGACTGGAAGAACCTTTTTGGCATAAGAGTGTAATTCATGTGAAGGGGAGTATGTCGAAACTGATTGTGGGGCTGAGTAGGATTTTGTGTAAGCTGTTCCATAGGATATCGGTCCATCAGGAAGAGCATGACTTGGCTGAAGTGCTAAAGATTAAAAAATACCGTAAAATTTCCATTTCCATGAAGAAGCATTGAAAAATAAATATTTCTGGACACAATATCAATGAAATAATTAAAAAATCCTTGTAATTTTCTCCACTTACAGTAATATGGACTGGAGCTGCCATGCGAATGCGAATGCGAATCGCTGGAATGCGAGTGGTATCCGTAATCATCCGAATCCGAATGTAAATACCCTGGATGGGCTAATGATGATCCAAAAATGGACACTAAAAGTAAAACCACACCATAACTACATTTAATTTTCTGGAGCTCCATGTTTTTTTTAAAAATAAAATACTCTGTCACTAAAAGATTGACAGAATATTTAAATTCCACCGAAATTCACCACAGATTCACTCTTATAACACAATCAGTCTTCTCTATTCCGAATCAAATAGTTAAATAATGCCGGAATACAGGAAGCAGATTGCTTTTATAATCACGGCAAAATCCATATACTTATTAGCTCCATAATCATAATATGAGTGATGCTTTTAACACAACTATGTGAATAGTACATGCATGCAATCTTATTTGGGTATTGTAATCATAGCCTTATGTAAAAACGCGTTATATAACAATGCTACATTACTCACTAACTAAAAAGCATCAAATGAAATTAGTAACTGTACTGTGTGTAATAAGTGTAGGATCCATAGTCCATAGTATAGAAGTGTGGGAATGTAGGTAAATAATACATTCTTGCTAGATTGTTAGGAATAAGTAGGTAATTTAATGCATATGGGTAGATCTGTACACTAGAGTGGGTCATCGTGAAATTCATCCTTTTCTTACATATTCCTTCCGAAGGATTGTATATAAGATATAAGGTATGATTTATACTACACACACAACACATGTACATACATGTACATATTTACTATTATACTGTAGGGTATGTAATATCGCACTAGTTAGAATTATTATATAATTGTCGATACGTTACATCGCATTGGATATATTTTATGGGAACCTCAATAGAATTGTTTATCCTGTCCCCTTAATATCATACGAGGACAGGCCACCTCAATCTCATACACTTTTACTATCTTTCATAAGAAGATCGTTTGATTATGTAAGATCTCGTAGACAGAGTACAACTTATTTACTAATAAATAGGTACAGAATTCAACTACGAGGAGATGCATTACCAGTTTCATTTGATGGTGCATTAGAATTACAAAAAGGATATGTGCTGTGTAGATTGTCGATATAGTACATACATATACGGATATTACTTTTACCTTACGTGTAATCACTTTTACTATTATGTGAGTGCATGCTGCGCTATGCAATGCACTTTTGTATAGAGCTTTTAGCTAAAGAATACCTGAATCGACATCCACATGATATGACTCACTCACTCCTAATATTTCTATGCATACATTATCAAATCTTTTGCAGAATGTATATTTATGGTCATGGCTTGGATATGGGTACGATACAGAGACTTATAGTGTCTAAGGCGTAAATACTAAAAGCATACTAAATATACGTCTGCATGTAAAATATAATCAGGGTATTACATTTACATAGGATATTCTTGCCCGTTTGCACAACTTTGTGAAGCACTTTTGCTTAGGTAGGATTTTGACATAATAATTAATAAGGAGTTTAGGTCAATTTAGAGTTTACAATACAACTATTAATAAATAACTATAAAGTAAAGCTGTATTTTGTTTATAAATTGTTAGTGCATAATTTTGCACATTTATTGTCAGCAGAAATCTACATTTCTCCGCAGAAATACAGAATTTGATTATTGTTTAGTGGGATGCATTTCCAAGCCCTACATTACTATAGTCAAATCAAAATAATAATAATAAGGTAATACTCATAACTCTTCTTTTATGGTACAATAGGTTAACTATTTACTTGCATGTACTCGTCGTGCATTAACATAGAGTATCTGAAGACGTTTAGTAAATAGTAGAGTTCTAGTTCTCTATTATATCTAGAAGACGTTCGCTAGTATTGTAGTTTAAGCTGAGTAGCTATAGGCTAGACAGAGCTAAAGGATCTTCTAGGATATCGCTTCGTGTAATTAAAGTATGCTTTCTATTTACCTCCGCAATTTTGTTTTTCTCCTTTTCTGCTCTGTCTATCTGTATGTATTGTGTATTTGTATTTGATTGCGAATTTCACAAAGTTAATTGCTTTACAAAAAGATATTTCAATGCAGTACAGTACATTACAGACAATACAGAATGTGAGTCTCAAATCTCAATATCAATACAAATATTTCATGTAGATAGTAGAATAGAAGGGTTATGTACTATTATGGCGAATAAAACAATATGCATGCTTATTATGATGATTGGCAAGCTAATAAGTTTAAGATGTGGTAGGTAAATTGGCGTGTGTCATCTTTTCTTCACTCCACATGCATTCTATTATATTCCTTAGACGAAAGCAACGTTCTAATACAAAGAGATAGATATAGGTACAGGTACAGGAAGATGCTTTTAGTACACAATTCTCATCATAATTTAATTGAAAAATGAGGTGAAGCGACAAAATATAAGAGAAGGTACAAAGCTATTTAGGAGCTCTTTTCTGTAATACAATATTTGGTATTTAAGGCGGAATGGCTTTCGTATATAGTATCTGTAAGTTATATTTTACATATTTAAATAATTACGAGAAACAAAAATAAGTAGACACTTATTAATACACTGCATTGCAGAATTGATATAATTTGTAGAAAAGAGCTTGGGTTTGTTTTACATTTAATTTAGTTCTAACAACAATATGGAAGTGTTCTATAAAAATTTTTAAGGCTCATGAACTTAATTTGACCTTTCCAGGGAATTTGCGTGTAAAATGGATTTGGCCTTAAAAATAACATTTCTTACAATAATATCCCTATTTTAATACTGAGACAAATGATCTAGATTTTTGTAAAAGAAATATCAAATGAATATCTTAAGTGATGCTTATCACCTCAATCTAACTAATTATTACGCCTACAATTATGTAAGCACATATAATTTCATCATATTCATACTAACATATTATACTTTTTGTATTTTACTCGTTGAAGTATATAAGCTGAGTATAATGCACTTTTTATTATTATGAAAGAAATTGCACAGAATAGTTTAGAAAAATAATATGCGTTTACACTGGGGTCACCTATTGGGTAGTACCTATGCGTTACGCAACCAACACCAGATCTTTGACTTTGCGAATTTTCGCAATGATGATCATCCTCCTTGTCCCAAAAATATTTTTTAAATACTATTGCTCTCATGATTCCCATTTTTGCATTATCCTAGCAAAAATGTTTATTTAAATAATAGCCATACTAATGAGCACAATAAGATTTTTAACGAAAATGTGTCACAGAACGCCCCCTCACACCCTATGCAAAACAGAAAATAGGCATTTTACTCAACTTCGCCAAAATTGTACTCAGCTTTGATGGAAGTTCATTTTGATGTTGTTTCTGTTAACTAAGAGCTCACATGGGCACATACTTAACATAGGTAAGTATTATGTCATGCTGTCAAGTTAAATGAACAAGGGAAATTATTTACTCTCATCAATTCAACAAATTTTAAAAATTGTTTCGTGTTTGCAGTAGCTATACGAATGTCCCTATTAACTAACATTATTGCAGTAGCGTTTTTGGGTTTACATTTACATAATCAATAGCTCCGTTTAGAGACAATGCTAATGCAGAGATAGAGATGAATAATTTGTATAAGAGTGAACAGGTATAGGCAAGCAAGCATTAGCATTTACCTTTTTCAAAAGTATGTTGTCTTGTCTCCAATTTGCATGTGCGGATGACCTATCTAAAAAATAATTTCCGTAATGTAGGTAGTTTTATGTTACCAAAGATGCACATATTTACTCTTTCTTTACTCCTTTATTGTTACAAAGATTACAAAGCAAATGAGACTGGGACAATATTGTTGCACACATAATTCTAGCACGACACAAGGAAGCCAAACCTTTATAAAATATTTAGGTACTTCAACTTCATAACACTAAATAATACACTAGGTATTATGAATATTAGTATAACAGGAAGGCATGGCACAGCTAATACGTTAAAAATTAGTATTTTCTTATAATTTTATTGCTTACTGTAATTGTAATATATTTTCTGTGTAGTATTGTATTTGCTAGCATAAGTTAGGCAATAGCTTAAATTGGTGGGCTACTCATCTTCATCTTCATCTTCTCAGGTCAAGGGTCGTATACTAACTAACATAACATCTCACACATTTTGTCAGTTCTAAGCGATGTAGCAATATCATTGATTTGATGGCTTACTTATTTCAACGTCCTGTCCTGTCTGTGCCATATTCGTACGTACATACATACTACATACAGGGCAGAGGAACACATTAAGATGAGATGGTGCATTTTTTGGTGCAAATTATTTCATTTTCACTTTTCTCATTCTTAGGTCAAAGTTTAATTCGTGAGCTATTTAGCTCTGAAGGATTTGCAAATGAAAACATAGAATACTGCCAATTACAGATACTGCTACTACCAAAGGTAATTCAGCAAAGTTCTAAGACCAAATCCAATTGTGTTTCTTAAAGCAACTTTTTATTGTTAGGGAAAGAAATGCCTATTGTAAAATGAGAAACGTAAAATAATTTTAAAATATTCAATTACTGCTACAGATAATATAATAATATAATAACATTGATGATACATACAAACTTTTTTACTGTTGGGAGTTTGGAAGACAACATTTATGTCAGAACCGAAGGAAATTGCATCTAATTGTAAGTAATCATTGAGGTATATTAATGTTTGTGGTTTACGATTAATTATACATATTATTATATTATACGCATAATTATGAATATTGGAAACTAGTTCAAAATTATATAGAGCTATTATGTAAGTACTATAAAGTTACTGATAGCTCCACCAGGTACTGATATTGCACTATTAATTATATGAAAATTTATTTGCTACAAAACTAACCTTATTATCAACAATGCGATCTTGGTTTGGTGATCTAACAAAATTGATGTTAACACGAAAGGACAACAAACTCAGGGCGCCGGTGACTGTGTGTGGACGAATGCCACTCGATACGCTGCAATACATGATATGCAAATATAATTTTAATGGTACATAATTCAATTCTCTTTTAATGTTCATGTAAGGGTAGGAAACTAGATTTTCATGAATAAGTGCATGCTGTTATATTTAAAATGGCAGAATGCTATAAAATATAGGGTATATGTCTACAGTGTCTAGTGTCTAATATCTTAATCAAAATCTGGTTCTACATATTCGCCAATTTAGAATAGAGAAGTAATTCGATCAGGCAAGTGTAGAATAGGTAGCCGAAACGCACTATTAATTACTTAATGAACGAGGAATGTAATAATTATACTATAGAGTGTAAGTGTAAATTACATAAAGTAGGCTATAATTCGAATAATTTAATTAGGTATACATTACACATGCATATATATCATTACCATTGTAATTTAGGGCGGAATAAATATAAATATACTGTAGTAAGGCCCTAACCCACTCCCTGACTTCGGCACAATGCTAATGATAAGGATATTGACATATAAAACCCATCCGCATGTCATTGTAATGATTACTCAATTTATTAATATTGTTAT
>JAQFYC010003289.1:0-21320 GCA_034694165.1 Tomocerus mixtus | reverse complement strand
TGAACTTGTATGTTCCAAATGTCATGACATGATCAAATAAAGTTTAGCTTTAATAGACACGCGATTTATTTCTCACTCCAGCAGTCCACCAAACCAAACTACACATCATACATACAATTATGAAATATAACTCAGTCATGTAATTCCAGCCACAGCCCATCCTTCCAAAATACAATCTGTTCTTATATAATAAAACATCTTACACACACACAAGAGTACAACAGTAGCTGACTGCGTGGAAGATAGGATCAAAGCTTCTATTTAATGTTCCAAATTCCCACAGATAATTTTTTATTGTATAACTTAATTGTACATGTTGTATTAATACTGGCGATGGGCTGAATGTTATGCTTAGCTTATACCTATACCTACATAAAGTTTAAGTAAAATTCACATTGATTGCCTACACGTTATGGTTAACTAAACTAGGTAATACATGCTCCAGAAATTGTATAACCATAAATTGTATGTACTACTATAAGTCTAAATTGATTTAGTTACGAAAACTCTTGGCTGATGAATAATATAATATTTACATATACAGACGCAGGATATTATTATTTAGGTGGAAATCCAAAAAATTCATAATTTTATGCAATCTAAACATTTTTTAGCAACTTTTAGAAAGAAAAAATAATTTTTCAAACATTTATAGCTAAAACACAATAATTCCTAGCAAACTACTCATTGCTTGAGTAGTTTGCTATTTGTTTGTAGTATTGCTATCCTTTTAAACGTTTTAGAGAAAGATATTCTTCACAAACTTATAAAACACTTTCTAGTACGATAAGCATAATTTTGGAAAAAAACATACTTCCTTAAGTAGTTTTTTAAATGTTTTCTTGGAATATTTTTTAGCATTCCGGCAAAAATTAACAGTTTTTAGCAAAATTCAGCTTTATATTGCAAGTTGTAACCAATTTTTTGAAAGTTAGTTTCTGTAAAAAAGTATTGTCAATATTTAAGGGGCTTCCTCCAGCTTTTTTATGTAATGAGAGTTCATTTTATCGGACAAGAAGAGTCGTATACATATACGATTTATTTTAATCTTGATAAAACATCAAGCTGTTATCCTAAATATTTTCTTTGGGGGAAGTATTACTGCTTAATAGGGTTTTCTATTATATAAATATCCGGGTTATGTCTGTATTAAGAATATTGTATGTAATGTATTATTGGTTGTAATTGTATTTATTATTGAAACTTATTCTAAATATTATTACATTAGAGAAGCTACTAGTCTTGTTTTGTAGTGTGTGGGAGAACTTTGATACATAAAATAATGCAATGTTGTAAAATGGGTTATCATTAAATATAACAACACACAAACAAGTACAGTCAGCAGGCTAATGTAAATTCTGGACTCGACTGACTGGATAATTATTCTATAAAACTGTAGCAGTAGTAGGTACCTTAGCTTATTTATTGTCCAGGTCATGCTATCTGTATAATGTGTATAAGTAAAACCTATATAAAAATATTATTGCTTATTACGTTATTACACATTAGCCTTATATAACAAAGAGTGTTGAAACAGGGGGACTTCTTCCTGTGCATCTGTTTATTATCAATATATATAAACAAAGGCTATAAAAATAGTGACAAACTGTTACCATTGAATAAGGGAATAAATAAAACCGGTTTTCCATACTTATAATCAGAGGATTGCGTGAAAAGTGGAAAACAAAGTAAAAGGATATTCCTTTACATTTTCTGATTCTGTCTGTCTGCCTGACTAACAACCAGATTTTCCTTTCAATTGTTCCTCAACTCTCGACTGCGAGAGTCAGTGTCATTATAAATAATTCATGGCTTTGCAAAAGTCTCATTGAAACTTGAAGCTTAAAAAATTATTTTGGTTTTTAGCAAAATAATAGGAAAAGTGACTATTTTATTTATTTTGAGTGAAGATTTAAGTGTTTGAAGGAAAATAATTAATGTTTGGATAAATAGTTTTAAAAAATGAAGTTTTTATTAGTTTTCCTATTTTTCGGTGGATTTGTGAGTGATTATGGAAGTGCTATGTCCTATAGTGAAGAGGATGAAATTGTGTGGACGAGAGACTTGACCTTGGGCGAGGGCTTCAATGTCAAGTGGAATAATGAAGACCCCGATTGGCTTACAATGGAAATCAGTGCGCCCACGCGGGGATATGTCTCAGTGGGGTTTTCTCCAAATGGGGGGATGAAGGGGAGTGATATCTTCATGGGGTGGGTTGACACTTCAGGAAATCCGTTCTTCAAGGTGAAAAACAATCCCATCATTTATTTTTCTCAACTTTTTTGAAAAAAAAACGTATTTTTAGATATTTTTTTTCAGCAAAAACTATTTTAAATGCTAAATTGAGCTCTTCAAAATACTTTTCTTGATAATATTAACAGGCGTATAAAAAATATCGACACATTTTTAACAAAACGTGAAGAAATATAAATTAATAAAATATTTCCCCCATTTAATTTAAAAAAGGATGCATTTTTGGAATTTTTGTGTTGAAAAATATCTATTGTACAAATATTTTACAAATTCTGAGTTATGTTCATACAAAAATAATGGAAAGATAAGGTGCAAAGTTATGATGTTGCCGTTTTAGGTAGTTCCATGGAAAAATGGATTCTTATCATCTTTTTACTTTGCATAATAATTCAGTGCGAATTTAACTCAAATTTTTCCTACGATGCTTAAATATTTTTGCTGATTAAATTGTAATATTGCATGATTCTGAAGGATTTATACGCTGTTGGGAATTCTATCCCTCTGGAAGACGAAACAAATAATTACGAGTTGCTGAAAGCCAAGCAAACAGATAGCGGAACCACGCTGAGGTTTCGAAGACCCTGGAACACTTGCGATGATAAACATGATTTTGAGATTACGGTAAGTATTTTCCAACTTCATTAATATTGCATGTATTTAGTATAAAGTGCATTCCTTCTATAAAAATTGCAGTACAATGGAATTTCCTGATTTTAAAAAAAAATTAGAACAACTAAATTCTTTTAAATGTAAAATGCTTGTCAATGAGCTTAAATATGAAAGTGAATGTAAGGAATTCTCTTAGACGCTTATAAGGAATCCGCCTGTTTAACTTCTGATATTTTATGTACCTATAGTTAATATAATTGAATAAGGACAATTAAAAGGGTATTCAAAATTGTGGAACAATATAATACATTCATCTTTTCTTTAGTGAAATAAAGAACTTCTTTATTGGCTTTTTAATGATAAAAGTTAATTCCTTTATATTCACCGGTTTTTGTAAAGCTTAAATTAATATTCTTCTATCATCTATAGGAAGACACAGTGAGATTGATCTGGGCCTACGGGGAATACGATCCAAGAACAAACGAAGATTTATTCCAGCCGGCCTACCACAACACATTCCGAGGAGTTCGCAGCGTCTTCCTAAAAGTTAATACTCATTTGCTGGAATTCCCTGACGACAAAAATCCAATTGACCCAAAAATTAAATACTGGGATGTCAGAATGGATAAAATTCAAGTACCAAGGGAAGACACCGTCTACTACTGTAAGATAGTTAAGGTGCCAGTAATAGAACGAAAACATCAAATTATTGGGGTAAGTCGGAAGTCCTTTAAAATCAAAATTCAAAATCAAGTAGGAAATACTACGAAAAATACATTTTTTATGTCATTTTCAAAAAAATTAAGTATTTTTTTATATTTGTAGTAACTTTCCTACTATATATTAAAAATATAAATAGGTTGTCTTATAACCTCAATATATTTTATAGCGAATTTAAAAATATTTTTGTTAATGTATCGTAAAATGGGTAATAAAAATAATGGTTAATTTTTAAAATTCTCATTTCAGTTCCGAACATTGATCGACGAGGAAAATAAGAACACTGTTCATCACATAAATTTCTTTGAGTGCAGCGTTCCCCCAGCTCACGGGACAAGTGACAATATATTTGAGAAATACGTTACACATCCCGGAGGATTTTGCTACACGAGAAATATGCCTCCAGAATGGGGACAGTATTGTATCACCGTTCCTTTCGTTTGGGTTGCTGGAGCTGAAGGTACATACTTAAGTTAACAATAAATTCCAATTTATTTACTTGTTTTCTACTTGCACTCCCATCCCATGTTTTACTTGTTTTCCTTTGTCTTTGTGTCCCATGGGCAAAAAACTGGAACTGGAGTGTTTTAGAATGTATTAGTATTTTATGTAGCTATGTATCCATAGGCCATAGCGCAACCGAGTCTTAATTTAAATTCACACAATGTCACTTTTCCATAATTTACAGGTCTGATGCTTCCAGAACACGTCGGAATCCCTATGGGAGAACAACATAACGGAACTACATATTTCATGCTGGAGATCCACTACGATAATCCTAAAAAACGAGCATGTAATCCAAAATACTATAATATTTACATAGCAGGAACTCTATACTAAACTACAAACTATAATAATGCTTAAATTGCGCATTTACCAAAGGCTTGCTTTAAATACCACATTAAAGTCAGGGGCTTATAATTGATGTATAACGTTTTAGTAGTTTTTAGCCAATATTACACAGATTTATACTCACTGGGTAATAATAAATATCTAGAAAATGGTTTTAACTAGACAATTGAATTATTTATAATAATACTTGTTTAAACGTGTTAGGAGATATAAGTCTATATTTTAATACAATGTTCAGTTCATTAAGTTTAAACGCAACAGTATGCAAACGTTGCAATTTAAATTAACTTTTAAAAATATCTCAAATATTTTCATGTTTTCTATGCAACATTTTTAGAAACTTTAAATTAATAGAAAAATTACAATTAGCCATTTCGCTTTAGCGTAATTAATTAAATATTTAATGTGCTTTTGCCCAATTCAAATTTTTTGATAAAAAATTGTCAAGGTTGTTTTTTTTAAATTAGTAACACAAACTTAGGTTCGCATTTAATTTTCTCTTAGATTATAATTTTCAAATCTTTAAGTAACTACCTAATTATTTATTGTAATACTATTACGGGGATGATATTTTACGTGTAGAAAATATTTTAGTTTTTCTAATTTTTTTCTTACAATGTGTATTTATTTATTGCCTATGTACGTATTTCTATAACTCTCAGCTTAAAATTCCGAAATAAAGTTATAAGCACCAAGATTTAATATGATATATACGGTATGTATTTCCTTTGTAAAAAGGAAGGGTTAATATTGGTATTGTTTTTATTTTCAGTCGAAGACAGTTCCGGCCTTCGCATATTCGTGACGGACAAAGTGAGAGAAAACGACGCTGCAACGGTTACGATTCACGCTCGGTTTGGACAATTGCAACTCATTCCCCCCAGAGCCCAAAACTTTAAAAATATGGCCTTTTGCTCATCAGAGTGTACCCAACAGGTAAGAAATATGCTAATGAGACTAAATAATTGCACGAAAGTAATTACAGAGTCTGCACACAATAATAACAATGGATAATGCTCAGCACAATCCCTATTATAACCTACTTACTATAATTTATGTATTCGTCGGCACACTTTTTATTTAGTTAAGATTGAGTCTGTTCCTATTCCACCTTTGTGGCTTGCTTTAATTTCAAAATTCAAAGGTATCACTTATCTAATTAATTAAGAACTAAGACTTAATGGCTTTGAGCTAGTTAACAATGCACCAGGTTTACTTACAATTTAGACTGTTAGAATTTAGACTGTCAAGGCTCAGATAGAAATGCATTAAAATTATTAAATGTTCTCATACAATTCCGAAACTTAAAGTTTGTGAAAAATGGGAAAATAAACTCAAAAATAGAATACAATTTTCAAGATTTGCGCCAAGTCAAAATTATTAAATAAAAAACTAAATGCTACAAACCTGTCTAGAATTAAATTTTAAATCCGTGAAAATAATAAAATGCAAGCCAAAATGGTTTTTAATGCTTATTTAATATTTTTGGAACCAAAACTTTAAAAATACACTTTATAGAATACACAATTTTAACCAGTGTTTTCAAATTTCATGGTGCCTATGTATAATAATGAAATGCAAATGCCGTGCAAACTATATATAATAGTGGTAAACGCTTTATTCAAAACTGTTTAAACAATTTTTTAATATTTTTGTAACCTCCAGCCTTAAAGTCAAAAGCGAAACCTTTAAATCGACGTTATTTTACATTTACAACAATTCTTAAAATATTCTACACCATTTGCGTTAATTTGGCAAACATAAGTCTGGTTTGTTTTTAAATCGAACTACAAATTCGCTTAGTTTCTTATTTTCCAAGAATTCTTGAAACTATGCTGAAATTCTTGAAATTCTTATCTTTATTTTTTGATTTTGTGGATGCTACATTACATAAAACGTTAAAACAATACAATAAAAAGTTTTTAAAATACACGTCAAACCAAAACTCAATTGTAATAAAAGAATTGCATATCCGAGTTTTGAATAATTATTATATTATCTTTTCCACAGGCTCTGCCACCAGAAGGAATCACAGTTACACACGCAACACTCCATGCACATTTAGCAGCCAAGTCTTTAGTTATTCGTCACATTCGGAATGGAGTGGAATTACCTCCGATAGCCCAGGTATGACTTTCAATTAAGCTAAAGCTAACTAATTCAGCTTTAAATTAATGGCATAAAGAATTTATATCAACCATAAAGATGTAATGTAATGTCAATGTCAGTCCTAACGTCCAAACCGCAAACACAATGACAATGAAATGACAATCAGCAATAAAAACTTAAAAAATTCCACCGCTTTTTCTATTCTTTTCTACAGGACCGTCATTACGACTTCAATTATCAGCAAAGTCGAATTGTCCAGCCGCCTAGGAAAATCCTTCCTGGAGATATTGTTCTCACTGAATGCATTTATGACACGACTCAGAGGAATCAAATTACTTATGTAAGTGAAATAATTAAATATTCTTCCACTCCACAGTCCGTGATTTATAATTTATTCATTTAATCTTCAGTTTGCTTTTTTGTTATATAGTTATAGGCAAACGTAGTATCAATTTATCTCAGTATACACAAAATGCTGTTAGGCTGGTTCAGGTTAAGGTTGTATCATATTACCTGCAAAATTAATATCCCAATTTTTGCTAAACTTTTTTGTAGCTTTGCAAAACCATTAATGTTAAAATATTAAAGCAAGAGAAGGCATATCCAAAACATAGGGAAATTCTAATTGACATACAAGTGTAGAATCCGGCGGAACTTTATATAAATAATGTTTTTGGTACAATTATTCTAAGAATAGCGTGTTCAGCTGATATTTGAGTACTCATTGTTGTCAGTTAATAGTAAATGTGGATTGCTACTACGTTTTGAATATAATTAATTGATAAATAACTGCGGTTATGACGTTGGCGTACATATACATCTATCCATAGACTATAAACACCTGTTTTGAAATGTTTCCACTTTTTAAATTGGGATATAGCTATGTACTTCAGGTGTTTACGTCTTACGTCGATATTTATTACTTGTCAACCTCCTCGGTTATTAATTAGTATTTCGCTGTCGTATATACGTCTTTCCATAATATCTTAATTCTTAAGATGTTATAAATACTTAATGAAAATTTTAATTGTATAATATTATTATAGGGAGGAACGAGCACGCGAGATGAAATGTGTCAAGGCTACATCCACTATTATCCTCGAGTTAATCTCGCTGCGTGCAAAACTCAATACGAATTCAATAATTTCTTTCACGCTCTTGGAATCCACAAGGTTACTGGACAATCTGCTCTAAATGAAGTCCAATTGCCTTACACGCCCATGTAAGAAATGCTTCTAATTAAATTTTTCAGGAAATTATTCCATATAATATACGATGATTGCGAAATTGCATTTAAATTTTTAAATGATGAGATTTTCTGGGTAATTTGTTAGGGACAATCAACTATATGATCCTGGAGATGATGCTTACATTCTGAAAAATCATGCTGGAGGACCAGAATATTTATTTGACTTGATAAATGTGGAAGACCCCACTTTGGGACACAATGTCACTGTCCGGGAATACGTCAATAGTCTCAAATGGGCGGAAAACGATGGAGAATTAACGAAAAAAGTCTGGAAGCAATGGTGGAATGGGAAACACTATTCTTTTTGCACGGGGGCGAGTTTCTCCAGAATACCCCTTAAGGTACATACACTTTTTTGAATACTCATACCTTGCAAGCAAAATCCAACACAATCCAAGCATTTTTATTTTAATATACGAAAAGATAATAATACAATTTACAATTACAATAAAAATACAATCAAATGTCCAAAGTTTAATTGATCCCAGTGCATACTCAATACCTATGCAATATTTAGTTAAAATCCAATCATGTATGCTGTTAGGCAATTAAATTAATTAAAAAGAACATGTATTTTCAATTGCTAACGAAATGTGCTTAAATATTTAACTTTTGTGGAAATTGTGGGAAAGTATGCAATTTTAAATTTTAATTCAAATAATTTCAAAACAGTATTCAATTAATTAGATTCGTAGAATTGACAATCAAATTAATGAATTAATGATTTTGTTTATTCCAGGACTATTTGCTTTCCTACCCAAAGTTCACACCCTACACACCCCCATTGGTGGCCAAATGTCAGCTACTCAGATCTGGCAGTGAAAGTATTTCACTTTATCATCACCTGTTTACACTTATTATTTCTATCACTTTTGTTCACAATTTCGCATTACTTTAACAGCCATTGTCCATTGTTACTGATTTTACTGAGTGAGTAGCTTTGTAATACTTTGTAAAAAAAATAACTAATAAGTATCAATTAAAACATAATTTTAATTTTGAATTAGAAACGTGTCCTTGAAATTTTACTACCAACCTTAATTATAATTAAACTACTATTTTTAGATAATTTAATCTTGTGCAGAATGCAGACAGACAATTAAGGTTTTATTACTTTCACTTTTCACGAAAATCCTCGAAAAATGAAATTAATTGAAATCCAAGGAATAAGTGAAATTAATTGAAACAGTCCCGCCTTCTATTAATTTCAATCTTTTCACTTGAAATACTATAAAATTAATATCCTAATATACATGTATTTTATTTTAAAATTTGAATAGACGTGAAATGAAATATTTCCTTTATTTCATTAGAAATATTATTATTTCGATTGTGCAATTCTTGTTTTCTTATATAAAATGCAAGTCTAAATAATAATTATGAATGATAATAATTGTAATTGTAAATTCTTGAATCCTGATCTCACAGGATCATTTGTCAGTTTCTATTTTCAAAATCTTTTTCAAGGTCAAGGGACGAGTACGACTTTTGCTAATAGTAGTGGAAGTGGAAGGCGTTTCATTTTTGTGAAATCGCACACTTTTCAAATGTCTATCCAGATGGGCGGGTCTATTGAAACTTTTTTTGCAAACAGAACATGCGAAAGGCTTTTCTCCCGTATGAATTAATTTATGTGCCTTTAAGTTACCGGATTTAGTAAAAGATTTCCCGCAAGTGACACACGGATAAACATTCTTCTCTCCAGTATGAGTCCTGAAATGCTTCAGCAGGTCGCCATTTTGCAAAAATCCTTTTCCGCAAACTGTGCACACGAATGGTTTTACTTCGGAGTGGCTCTTGATGTGATAACTCAAATATTTTTCATGTGTGTAGGTTTTTGCGCAGTAGGGATAGTTGCAGACGAATGGTCTTTCTCCAGTGTGGGCTGTAAGGTGTTTTTCTAAATTTCCAGAATTCGTAAACACTCTACCGCAATCGATGCAAATAAATGGGTGTTCCTCCATATGAACTCTTTCGTGTTTGTGCAAACCAGCCGCCTGGCGAAAAGATTTTTTGCAACGGGAGCAAGGAAATAGTTTAGGGGTCAATTTCCACCGACCCTCCCTTATTAATTTGCGCTTCGAAGGGGTCCTTCCAGGCATTTTCCTTATTACTGGAGAATTGACTCCTTTTGAAGTTTGCTGTTCCATACCAATCTAATAATTATCAGTTAACATTAATTACAATATTATATCGCGGGATAGTAATTTTTGGAGAATTCGAAAATTCAATCTAGACAACCAGATTAAAGGAACATTTAAAATTTATACAAATACCAGGTGATAACTCTGTCAAGAATGTAAAGACAAAATTTCAACTTGCAAATTATAATGCAAGTACTACTATTTAATGTGCAAATATTACGAATTGTTTAAACATTCACTTGTGGATAAAAATCCTTGAAAACTGGAGAAAGATAAATACATAGAATCAAAGATGAAAAAATACAATATGTAGGATAAATTAATTTAATTAATTTAATTAAATTAACGTTCCCCTATTTATTCCATTAATTTCAACATTTTCACTTTAAAAGTGAAATAAATGCATATAAGCCTTATATTCCTTTTCAAATTTCAAAGAATAGAACTGTATTTTTCAAATTTGTTCATTTTTCCACCTTTTTATTTCAGGAACAATGTTTCTAGTGCAGAGTTTTGAAAAGAGTTTTGAAATTTTTGTTTAGTTTGCTTGCCAAACTGTTTTTCCTTCAGGGAATAAATGTAGGAACTTATTATATATCCTTTAAGTTTTGAACTGCAGATGTTTCACTCTCACTGCCGGAATTACTTAATTACTAATCCGCTATACGGCAAGTCCTGCTACTTTCCATTATTATTGACATTGAGAGCTTCGAAATCGTTCGAAAAAAAATTCCAAGTTTTATCTCGAATTAATGAATGTGTATGTGCAACTCTTTTTCCTTTGGCACAATTGAAACATTAAATTTTACAATTATAATTGACGTATTTAACTACTTCTTTTACAGCAGCAGAAATTACATTGTACAATCTCTTCTTAATTGTTCATTGTTTTAATTTTATGTAGGTTAAACTTTCGTTTTTTGGCAAAGCCAAACTAAAAATAAATTATGGTGTATGCCTGGAAATAATCACACATGCATGGGTGAGGGTTCGACAATTAGGAATTTATTACATTTTCATCGGCAAACCATTTAGTTTCGAAAACTCTACTAAAAAGACCTGTACATGACATTACTGATTATTATAGTTACCTCAAAATGCTAAATTATATTTTATAATTTATAACTCATGCCACTCTTTTTAATTTGTATACCCATGTTCACTTCTAAAAATATTTGGCGTATTTCTGATAATTTTTTTGTCATGTGCATATACTATATGGTGAGGTATAAATATTATTGTAAATTGTAAAAATTGCCGTACATTTATTGCATAGAATAGCACATATTGTAGCACTATAGCACAGTTAGCTCCATAATGTACATAATGCATGTAAAGATGCAGCAGATCAATTTTTCTTCATCCTTGCTCATCAATCAGCACAGAAAGTATAAGGAAAGTAAGGAGAAAGCGGCGAAATAAGACCCTTTTTTAACATTTAACAATTTTGACGGTTAGATCGATTACCTGGTAATATTTTGTATTTACAATTGCATAGAAATAAAATTAAAATGTATGTAAGTATATTAATGTACCTAGCAGCTCATGCCAGCTGCACCATATCAAAATCAGAGACCGCAAATGGTACAAAGTGTAACATGAAGTTCGGAAAAGTATTTCCGATATCTTTCAATTTAGGAAACGTTGGGATATCTATATAATACTAATTTAGTAATAGTTAAAGCACGATAGTTATATTGAAACTTAATTAAGGCGCTTAACTATTTTTGTATTCGAAAGCGAGTCAAAACTGTGTGTATAGTCTACTATATACATTCAGATAAGCATGAACTACATACAGTTTACCTTCTGCGTTATAAATATGCGTCCTGTGAATAAACGATTTCCATTTCAAATTGTCGCTGGTCGACATAATTCTTTGAAGAAATAGAAACCCATTTTTTCATTTTTTTTTCATTTTATATTTTCCGAAAGGTAGCAAACTGTATGTATAAATATGTAAGTAAAGCGAATAATAATAATTTTTAAGACCGTTTAATGCTACAATAAAGTTTGAAAATTTTTTACTCTCACAACCAAAATTCCTGGCAAGAAATATATATTTATTAACATTCATTGGAACCACTTGAATTATTTCCACCTATAGAAAGTACTTATTGTTGTTTATTAAGTTGCAAAACAACATTACATGATTATTTTATCTGTCTCTCTTTCCGTACACCCATCTGCGCGATAACTCAAAATCAATAGTAAAATAAATAAGTAACAAAAAATCCTGTTCATGAAAGTATCTGATTTGTATTGAAGTGCTAAATTGCAAGAAATGCAATCCTTCTGTTCCAATTCCATGCAATGCCTATACGTATCTTGTCTTTCTAATCTTTCCATCTATATACGAGATGCTCTTTTTAGTTTTTCTCATTGTCCTCCCTCGTGACGAACGACGCAATTCAATTTACTTCAAAAAGATGAACAAGATATTGTGTCTCATTGTTTCCTATATCTGATTGTCAGGTTTCGTGGGTTGAACGTTGAACCTTATTTCTATTTTTATCTCATCCTTCTCTTGCTCAAAACATTTTACAATCATTGTGCCTTGACTTATTTCATTTCTTCAAAACTATTTCAATTTCTTTGTATTTTTGGTTCCAAAAAGCTTTGAAAAGTGAAATAAAACACTTAATCTCAAGTGTCAAATTAAAAATAGAATTTGTAATCAACATGAATACATATAGTAACATGTTTGCAATTCTCTTAATATTATTTTTGTTCATTCCTAGAAAAGTCTTCTGAAGTTACGGGTTAATTTTTGGGATGCACATGTTTTGCTATACAGCTTTCTCCTACTTTCTTAACAAGTTGAATAAAATTTATTAGCCCAGGCCAGGCCAGGGAAGGGTAGGTAGAGATACATATCAGAGAGTTGCTTATTTCCTAAAAGGACTTAATTCCTAAGCACTCGAAAAGATTGGGGAATTTTAATGAGTTAATTAACTTAACTCGCAATTTAGAATCCTAGATAAGTAATATAGATACCTTAAGACATAACATATATTATAAAAAGTAGAGCAAAAGCAAAAGCTCTCGACCTTTATTTTATCTGGAAGGCAAGGAAGTATAAATAGGCTACGGTTATGTATGTAGTATGTATGTATGGCTACACGTAGTATTTGTGTGAGATTCTCTTTTTTGGTCGTTTTGGTCGTTAGTGATCCGTGGAAGTCGAGTAGTCTGTCCTTGTTGGCTTTTAGCTGAGCTCAGCAAAGTACGCTAATTATTTCCGAATCTGGTCTGAAGTCTGACTGAAGTGGAGCGAGACGAAGACGAAGACGAAGAAGACGAGTTCAGTCAGTTCATGGGAAGGATGTCGCTATACCTTTTTGGCTCATGTCTTGCAATATCTTGGATGTACTGGACTGGACTTTCTGTCTCTCCGATTAAATTACGCAGCTATTTCTACCTAACTTAACTTACTACGGAGGAGCTTAACTCAGATTGATGTCCCAAACGCTACGTGAACATATTTTTAAGTGTATTTCAAAGGACACGTTTTGATTGCTACAAAAAGTCGGATATTGAATCCATGATTTGCAAAATGATTTGTTTTTTTTATTTAAAATTGCATAAAAAGTCCCAAAAATATTGAAACTTTGAAACGCTGTTCCAAAAGCCAAAAAAATTTAAGGGAAATAAGTACAACGCTTAAAATATGTTTTAAAAATGCAAATTTTTATAAGGCAGATATCAAAATTTTTAAATAAATGTTCATACAGAAAATGTGTGATAAAATAAATAGCAACAGCAGATGTGTGTAGCTTCCCGAAATGGCAATTATCAACTATGTGCGTGCAAAAATATCCAGACAGTATCCAGACAGAAGTTTAAATTTGTCCAAAAATTCAAAAGTTATGCAAAATATTGTGAAATTTGTAAAATAGCTATTAAATATTGTAGGTCGGACTAAAACAGTAATAAATATTATCATAATGTAAATGATAACATTAAAAATTACTACACCATTAAAATATATAATTGTAGAATTTAAATACTTAAATAAGTTTCTAATACTTAATTTTAACTTTCTCCTATTCATTATTTCCTCATGCGAACCTTTCCTTAAATTCAACTTTATTTTCTGCTACTCTAGCTTTTGTCCTTTCTACGAATTTGCAATGCGTATCCAGCTCCTGAATTTTACTACTAAAAATAGGTAATGCCACACGCTTAAGGGCTACCAAACTTTATTTATACTTCCTCCAATTCGTGTTATTGAAATTCTAGCGTAACGAGCAAATATTTGGAGCAAAAATTCGTAATCGCCTTAAGGCAGGAAATAATTAGACATTTATCCGTTTCCTGTCCTGTCCTTTAAATAACTTACTTGCTTATGTAGTATTTATACTCAAAAGGGCAATGAATACATTAGTAGAAGATGCCATACATACCTATACACAAAATAGAGGAAATAAAATCTTTAAAAGGTTAAAAGGTTACAATTTACTTTGTAATTTAGTTTATATAATTTAGGAGATCAGAAGCAAGGATGAAGAATCCATTTAAAAATAATTGTTCCCTCGTTGCTTGTAAATGGTAAATTGGTAAATATAAATATTTATCTCTATCCAATGTATATAATGTATCCTTATATTTATATTATGTATAGGTATAAGGTATAAGTAAGTATTTATAGAATATGGGAGTGAAAGTAATGAAAATGTAGCAATTAGGGGGGAGGTAAATTAAATGAGAAAAGATTGAGTTGAGAATCATGTTCTCGGTCGGCGTGAGTGAAATGAAAGATGACCTGCATTATAAAATAACTTGTTAAAGATCGATAAATCAATAAAGGACTCCAGTTGGTTTTGGCTTGCATGAGTTGCATGGGAAAAGTAAAGTAAAATAAGGAGTTGGATGGAATGGGGCAGCTTAACTGAACTTTCTCTCGTTCACATACAATTCCCTTTCTCCGACTCGTCACTCTCGCTGTGCTATATTACACCTTACACGTACACGTTAGCTCCACAACCGTTCTAATGTAATATAAAATGTAATCTATAGCATATCATTCATATGTAGCCTTTAGATGTGGGACACGCCGCTCCTGTAATACTTTATATGTAGCAAGGACACCTCAACGCAGGGGCGTAACCATTTTTCAAACTTTCTTCCTTTTCTTTCACCTCACCAAAATAATTATTTTATATTTGTTTTTCACTTTTACAGTGTATCATTGTTCTCCGAATAATTTTATATGGAGAAAGTAAAAGAGAAAGCAGCTTTTATATATTTATTCTATATGTTAGTATATAGACATTCATTTTTGCTTTCTCCAATACTAATAATTAGTACACTTCTTAATTCAGCTAAGTATTACCATTTTTATATTTTCAAAGTTATTTTAAGCGGGGAAAGCATTTAAGTACTATTATTGACTTGTTCTAATAGTTAATTTGACTTACATAAGTACCTGCATAAAATTTAAATGTGCATACGAGGGCGATTGGAAAAGTTTCTTAAGCAATTTAGTAAAATAAATTATATCCATTTTGAGTTTTAATGCAACTTTCAACTTTCTCTCAAATAATCGTACATATATTCATTCTATATGTACTAATACATGTACTAACTTTTTTAATTTTCTGGAGAAAGTTTGCATAATTATGTAATACTCATATTTAGTACGTGGTGTGACAAATAATTGCGATAAAAGTTGAATAATACGAGGGTAAGTAAATACTATTATGTTTCCGGGGCGAAGAATTATGTTAAAGCACTTTTACAGGAGAAAATACAAATTTGGACAGCCATATCACTTTGCTTTGACATTTTCAAATGTCTTTACAAATGATATTTCTTTCCCTTTATTGAGTTTATTGGATTTTTAAGGTGTTAATAGTATGTGACAGCTTAAAAGTAAAAGAAATATTAAGTGAAAGCTTTATAATAATGTTACTGGCATATGTTGGTATTTTTGTCCGACCCTCGTAAAGTAGTAGTTCAAACAAAGCGAAAAAAGAAAGCAAAATACGTAATAGGAAAGGAAGTAAAAAATGTGGATAAGAAGAAAAGAAAGTCCTGCAATATTGAAGGTTCGGGTGTACATGCCCATGTCAATAATTTTTTCAATTCTTTGCCTACATACCTTAGCATATTATACTTTCACCAATATAATAAATTTTTATATCCCAATTATATATCATTTCCGTTTCCATTTCCAATAAAAACGGAGAAAACTTGTTGAAAGTTATGATGAAATGGCTACTTTACATATAAATTGTATCTACTTTCACTTATCTGTACTTTCTCCCCTTTTCTTCTTCAATAACTCAATATAAACATACGTGGTCTGGTGACCCAAAATAAACTACAATGAACTTTCTCCTACTTTCACCTCCATAACTCAGACACTAATAGAAACTTACATTCCAGCTTTTCCATTCTCGTATATAACCTTATTATTACAGAAAAGTCAAATGTCCTTCGCTTTCTTTTTGTTGCAAGTGAAAAGAGGAGAAAGTTCAAATGTACTTTCTCCTAGATAAGCTACCAGACCAGGTATATACATTCTTTGAGAAATGAGATTTTCGAAAATCTCTTAATATCTATTTTTGGATTGCATTTGAAATACTGTAGAGTCCATAGAAAGTTTCTTATGGAGTTATAGTGCAAAAAGAGAAAGTGTTATATATACTAAATGGCTACGCCACTGTTGGAGCATAAAAGGGAGTACGTATGTGCATTTATAGTGCTATTGTATACAAAGTATAGGATAATGATAGCAAAAGGGAGTTTTGTGAGTCGAGTTCTGTATGTAATGTAATGTGAGATCCAGGGTATACTAAACGGTAATCCTTTTTTCCTAAAATCCATGCTTTCACCATATTCCCATAGGCTCAATAAAGTATGTCAATCCTCCTTGTCTACAACCAAAACTCATTGCCACAACATATTTCATCCGCAGGGACACGTTCACACTCCGATAAAGGACACAAATTACAGCCTAAATCAACACAGCATCCTACGTTCTTATGATACACACACGTTCTCTTAATTCCCTAAAATCACATCCGTTGGCACTTTTATTTTTTATTTACAAATATATTATAAAAGGGTAGAATCTCTTACTATTATTTTTATTAAATTTATTAAACGGTGTTTAATATTATTATGTTGACGAAATTTTTAAAAAGTGAAATTTATGTCTGTTGAAGTCAAAATTACATCAAAAATATGAAAAATGGTTCCCTTGTAGTGAAGCTTGAAATATTTAAATAAAAAAATTATGTGGACACAAATAAGTAAAAAAAAATTAATAGAAATTTAAAATAATTTCGAAAATTCAAAATAATCCTCGCTAAATGTACATTAGAGCATTTTGAGGATATAACTTTCAAAAATGACTAGTTTTTTCAATTTTGAAACAATACTAAAAATTTCAATAAAAGTTTGGCTAAAAACAGTATGCAGAAATATATTTAGAGAAATTTTTAGAGAAAGTAAAAATACTTTCAAAAAAGTGTAAAAATAAATTTTCTTCAAAAAATCAATTAATTTTTGATCAAAAAGATTAATAACTGAAAGTATATTTTTTTTTCAAAAGCTTCAAATTTAAAATTAAAAAATTATTTCCAAAAATTCCATAATAGCCAAAAAATAGCCGAAGGTTTAATTCTTTTTTCCAGAATAATCAAAAAGGTGTTAAAATAGTTCCCTGGTAAGTTTACTTTGTGTAGTGTAGTAATCGTAAAAGAAGTTTCTCTCTGTGCGCTATTTATTTACTTACTTTTATAAAGCGGGTATGTAATAGGGCCGGGTCGGGAGTCGGGACGTTTGGGAAATAGGTAGTCTAGTTGGTAAATAGCAAGGAGCTGTCCCGTCGTTTTGTTATATTATTGAAGATGGTTATTGTGAGTTTTAGTTTGAAGAGTTGAGTGAAAGTGAGGCTTTCCCTCTGAAGGGTTGAGCTAGTTGAGCTGAGCATTGGAAATCCGCCTAGTGAAATCCATTACTCCTTTTTCCATTCCATTCCACACCACAATACAAAACGGAGACAGACAGAGACGAAGTGAGTTCAGTTTTGCGGTTTTGCGGAGTATTTGGTAAAAAAAAGAATGAACATGTAGAGATATACCTATACATAAACCTTTAAAACACAAATAGAAAAAAATTAAAGCAAAAAAGTGCTTATCTGGATTGGAACAGCTGGCAGTCAAAATATATAGCACAAAAGTCCAAAAAAAATTGTCAGATTTTTATTCCAAAATTATAATTGTTCAAAACATGCCCAAAAAACTCCGGATACGCCCCTTTTAGATTAGATTGCTAATCTAAACTTAACAACGCCTACTTTTAGTTTTATTATTATTATTTTATTATTATAAAAACTATTTTTAAAATTTCAGTTTTTTAATAAGCTTAGAGGCTAGTTCGAAATTCCAAGGGGGAGTGGCCTGGGATTGGGTTGAGTTTATCAGGCCTAAAAAATCACAATTTAATTAGTATTTTTGACGACGCCCAAGGCGGGATCTTTTCAAACTATAATACAAAATCCTAGTAACGTCTAAATTTTAGTACTTTTCTCTCTTTTGAGTTTTTAAAAAATCGAATACATCACTTTAATAGTTTATAGTGGGAAATTCCGATTCTAGTGGGAGTGACCTTAGTGAGGGTGTGGTTTTTACCAAATTTCAATGTTTCCTGGACGCAGGATATCAATATTACAAAATTTTAGCAATGCTAGATGCGGTTTATTGTGTATTGTAGTGATTTAAGAGAAAAAATTCATTTTATTTGTAGTATTTATATTTTTGTTTTGTGTTTGCAGGGTTCATTATTGTGTTGCGGCGTTTCTGAATATAATTTTGTGGAGGAAAGTATCGCATCGCAGTGGATTGAAGCGGCAAAGGAAAGGAGCCAAAGGCAAAGGAAGCAAGTGGAGTGATGCTAATCAATAAACCTCACTAATTCAGATCCTCTCACGAAGAATTGTTTGGTAGAGAAAGCCAGGCCAGGCAGAGAGAGTTTTAATCCTCACATTTCTCTCTCCGCAAAAACACAAAGGACTTTTCTGGAGTGAAAGTCTCTTCACCACAACGACAACAGAATTCTAATAAACAAAACAAAGTCCTCTGATCAGTGACAAAAACTGGAATTGACAATGGACGGTGAAGAGGAGCAAATGGGCGAGGTCACCTACCCTGGAGGACTTAACCTCATGCAACACCATAACCAATTCTTTTTCAACCTAAAACCAAGTAATTAACACTTTCTCTCATACTTTCTCTTTTCCTCACCTAAATATTATTTGTTTACCGTCTATACTCCGCATTACGTATAATTGCATTCGCCCTGTGAGCTTAACTGTGTAAATAATGATGGAGTGGAGAATGGCGTTCGGTTCTTCCTTTCTTATCAATAATTAATACCGCTCTAATTTTCTCTTGTTCCCCAACAAGGCCTTTCTTCTTTCTATTTCAGCACAAACTAGAATATTCCTTGTGATTTTCCTATGCTTTCCCTTCGCATATTAAAAAGAAATTTCTAACTTGTATTTTACACCGAGATGTGATTATTTACTTTCTTTTTCTACTCTTTTGGTGTGAATTGAGATTGGCTCTCTGATTCTCCACTTTCACTACAGAGATAAGCGGTTTTATGATTTAAAAAATTGTCTTTCTCTACTTAGAATGTGAGTTGCGTTTTATTTTTCATATTTTCGGTGAAAGTCGATTTTTCCTTTTTCACTCAGAATTGGCGCCGAAATATTGTCAGCTTGCTTGCTTTTCAGCTTTTGGAGCTTTGGTGTAGCTTTAAGGACACTTTTAAAGTTTTCTTTTTTATTAGACAAGATTTTCGCTAACTTTCTCTTTGTACTTAAAGGCTTTCTAATTTTATTTTATACTAATTTTCCTAAATGGTTCTCAGTTGTCGTATTCAAACATAGGTAGGGATCATATTCCTTTTAATTTTTCTCGCCGAATCAGATTTACCCCTTTGCTTTCACTTTACTTTCGCCCAGCTATATATATACTTTCTTCTTTCGTAAATGAATATTTACTTAAGGTTTTTTGTAAAATGATTCTAAAACATATTTAAATATTTTTGCAGAACAAGCCAGTGCTTTCGAAATCCTTGTTAAACACGATTATGAGCAATTGCTTCTGATTGGACAGAAGTTCTTACCAGTGATTTCTCTGTTAGAAAATCCTTCCAGAGCCGAGGTTGCCAATATACAGTTTGACCATGTAAGTTCATACGTTACGGTTAGGTACAAACAAATATGCTGCATATTTTTTTAATTGGTTTCATCGACAATTTTAATTGCTTTATTTTAAACATATTTTTTGAATTTTTCATTGGTATGTAGATATTGTTCTATTATTTTTACTCCATTTGGCATGGGTATGTATTTTTATTTAATTATTTCAATTTTGCATTTCAATTAAATTTTTTGAGATTTTGGATATATTTGCGAATTTTTATGATTCTTTTAGCCTGCGGGAGTGATGATAAGTTGTCCGGTGAGTGTCGAGAGAGCGACAATTGAAAATGTAACGACGCCGCTGTTCAAGCCGAACCGTTTTGATATTTACAATTTAAACAAAGATCTCCTATTTACTTTCGTACAGGGAGAATCCTTTTGCTACCATGATGCATTTTCATATCAGGTAATGCTAATTTAATTGTGCCAACACACTGCATGTTGGAAAATATGTGTTAATCATGAAAAATATTTCTCTGAATTAAATAACCAAAAACTACGATGAATGGAATTTTTCATAAGTAAAAAAAGTATACCTAGTATTGCTGAAACTACTTGAAAAAATGCATTAACTTGTTAGATATATTTTTGACAATACTAAAAAATTCTTGAAAAATGAAAATAGATTCGTGCTTCAACTTTCTATATTAGAAAGCCAATGAAAATTATTTTTCAAATGAATACATTGAAATTGACGTTTTTTTGAAATATAAAATCTAATTAATGAATTGTTTTACACCAACAGATTTTTACCGGAGAGAAAGAAACTGGGAATTTAAAGAGAATGAATTCGAACAAACTTATTTTGCAATTCAAAGACGATAATTTGAGTAGCGAAGACAAAGCTGTAGTGTTTGCTGGAGTTTCCTTTATTGTAAGTTTATCTCAAACTATTTTACAATGAAAAACTATTTAATCTGGATGTTAAAAATATTGCACACAATATTTCTTCCTTCTTTTCTTTGAAATTTAAAAAATGAAATAAATAGTGTATCTTTCCCTTATGTTTTTTATTTTTCAAAAAATATTCTTGAAAAGTGAAATTAATCCATGCATGTCCTAGTCCTAATGCTAAAAACATTATCAAAAATGATGAAATTTTGAAACAATTTTAAAATTAAGGGTGCAAGAAATGTGTTTTCAATTTCAATCTCCCAAGTTA
>JAQFYC010003288.1:0-21334 GCA_034694165.1 Tomocerus mixtus | reverse complement strand
CTAAAATCGCATTATATCTAGTCAAGGCCGGACGCAAAAAACAATTTCGTGAGGGGCCCAAAATATGGGGTTTAAAAGCATCAAAAAATCGCGCGCAGCGCTAAATCTTTTACCATTTTTGCTCAATTTTACGATTTCATCTCCAAATTACAGCGCGGTGAGACAAACTTTTGGTGTTTTGAGGCGAGTTAAAGGCTTAAAACATACAATATTTAACAAAAAGGCTCGCAGCGCTCAATTTTTTGGTAATTTTTGCCAAACTTTACAGTAGGAAGCTGATTTTATTCCCACATTACAGCATACCATATTATGGTAATATTTATTTATGTAGTTTTATTTAACTTACTACGTTGACGTAGCAGATGACTCTCTTTCCCTCATCGAGTTGCTCACGGATTAAATCTTCTTCAGTATCATAGTCAACGAAAATTATATCTGCATCGGTCCACAAGTCGTCACTTTCGCCAAGAAGGTAGTCATATTATGTATGAGGTCCTGCGCCGAGATCCTTAGGACGTTGTTTAACTGCGGTTCGATTTAAAGTACGGTCTGAAATATCATAATGACATAATTTCTTTTAACTTCTAATAGTTTTCACTTAGCTTAACAATTAATCTTACTACAATGCAATGAAGTAGTGAAAATTAATCAAAAAATGTATGCGTAATTATTTAATACAGTATATATACTATAAAACTGTGTTATGTGTATATATATTTCATCTGTGTATATATATTTCACCTGATTTATGCACTCGAGTAGGTTTGGGTAGAATATTTGCCAATGAAACCCCAATGACAAGAAATACAATACATACAGTTTTTAACATTTTTGATTATACTTAAAAAGTAAGCTCAATAATACGATAACTGAGAAAATTATTACTCAGCGTCTGTTTTTATACATGTGGGTATTCTCCAGGGTTTCATACAATCCTAAATAATTGGGTTAACTCCTTTATCAAAATGTTTGTTGTTATTATTATTTCAATCTCCTAAAGTACGCTTTCTTGGGGATTCTGACATTTTATTGTATTATGATTTAAGTATTTTAATCCTTCAGTACGTAAATATTTTTGGATGGTAAATAAACAAAAAACATATATACGAATTCAAATTATTTGAATGAAATGAATTTTGGTAGCTAAAAGAAGATTGGATTGCATTACCCTAGATTAGTAAATGACAATGTAATTATCAGTAACAAGCCTTTACAAAACTGGGCTATCATCAATGCTGCAAGTGACATTGAAATTGAAATTGAAATTGATTTATTTTCATGAAAGGTTACAACGCAGTTTTTCAACTGAAATTAATAACCAGAAGTACAATGAGTTTACAGTGACATATTATTATAACCTATTATTTTAATCCGTTACATAACCTGATAAGATATCTTTAAATCTTATGCAGTAACTAATTACATTGTTACGACCTACAACATAAAAGTCTAGACTCTGCTGTGCACAACTTTCCAAACTGATAGTGCAAGCTACAAATTATGCAATGTTAGTAATACATGCGATTATATTGGTTCAAATAGTTGGAGACATTCTATTTGCATAGCAATGACACTAGTAATTAGGTACATATAGTAAGTATATGGGTGGCACTATATAATTATCATTTAAAACGGAAAAAGTAGTCCGAATTTAGGGATGGCTTTGGTGAACTTGTCTTGATGAATATTATATATTATCCGATTTATTTTGTGTTAGTTTAACTTAGATACTAAAGTTTCGTTCTTAGAATAAAACGTACAATGCGCCAAAGGCGATTTTATCGTCAAAAAACTAATTAATATGGACTAAGTATGTTATATTTTTCTACTCCCTTCCTGAATAATGAAGTCCTTATTTAAGTTGTAAAAACTAAAGTAGGTTTTACTAGGTCATTTATTAGAAAATTAGTTGTCAGAATTTATATACAGAGTGTATCCTATGACCTGAGAAAGCACAAAAAGTATACTTATTTAGTTGATAAATATATTTACTCAATTAAAAATAATTAGACTACACCGTTATTTAAATATATGTAATTATATATATGATAAAAGCAGAACATTCTGCTTTCATCTTTTTTTTTATTTCGCTGAATTGCAAGGTACAATATAATTGTTGAGGAGGTTAAGCTTTTTCAAAATGAACGACATTCTCGTTGCCGTTGCATATGGGCAAACGTCTTTTTTAAATTTAGCTTGGGTCCAAAGGTTGGTGTACTCAATAGCAAACACAGGTTTATTAGCCTGAATGAACGCATTGAAATTCTCACATTCTTCATAATATGCACAAGACTGTAAAATTATAAAAGGAATATTATTTTCTCTTCATTTTGCTATAAAGCTTGTCCAGGAGGAACATTTATCTTATCTGTAGATGGGCTCATTAGTTTATTAGTCATGTTAAAGTATGAACCTAATACTTATCAATGGTAAAATAATTATTGTTATCTTTACCTCTACTACTGCAAAGTCTGTGTAAGGCAATAATTCAATAGCTTGATCGTTGTCGTTCTTTAGTCCAGCTAGCATTCCACTGGCATGAATTTCATCAGAAATCGCCTTATTGTACTCACGCTGATGGTTAGATGTTAAAGGGAAGCTTGTATTTTGTTGGTAACCGTCCATGTTATCTGGGTCAATACCCTCACATCCCTTTCTTTTGGCAATCCTAAATCTATCCCGCATTATGGGTAATAGGATGTCCAGTTTCCTAATATCCAGCCACTTTTCTCCAGGCCAGCCATCGTAGTCATTCCCCAATACGGAAGATGGAAATGCGCTTTTATCAGCACGCCAATTTTCCCATGAACCCTTTATACATACAAAATGTTTTAAATAAAACATTTAAATAAAACCATACTGTAGTTATGTTCATCTGTACTGCAGAGGTGCTTTTAACATAGGATTATAAGCCAATTTATAGACAAAAGTACTTACAACGTTAACGTAGCAAATAACTCTTTTCCCAATGTCTAGTTGTTTGCGAATTACGGATTCATCTAGGTCGTAATCTAAAAATAGTACTTTTGCATTGCTTTTCAAGTTTTTACTTTCGCCGAGGAGGTAATCAAATGTATGAGGTCCTGAGCCCCCAAGATCCTTTGGACTTGATCCATTTAATGCTCTTGCTATAATTGACAGGAAAGTTTAAGCACTTTATTTAATTGGATTACAATTTATTTTTTTAAATATATGTATTATTACTTGAGATGTGTATTGAAGAACTGAGGATAATATTTGCAAAGGAAAGCTCCACAAATATAAATATGACCAATATGATATTAAACATTTTCTCTCCTTTATTTGAGCAGTAAATAAGTACAACTTGAGTTTACAACATGACGCAAATGAATGTAGTATTGACTAGTGCCTAAACCATATATATGCATTTATCTTTCTAAGTTGGTTTACGTTAGATACTAAATGGAATATTAATGTACGGGAAAAACAGTGTAACTCAATAGAATATTAAATATCACTTGTATTATATTCCAATAGTTAAGTACTTTTCATTTTTAATATTATCTGTCTATTACGTCTTAGTTTATGTCATTATCCTCAGAATATTTAAAGTGTGCGTTATGTGGCATAAATATAAATGTAAATACCCATAAATATCCAACATTTAAATGGTAAACATGTTTACCATTTAAATGTTAACCGAAACTGAATAGTAATACCAGCAGTAGTAATTTGTGGTTGCTTGTCTTTTAGAACAATTTCACGTATTTCAAGTAAACATTTGTGAGTTACAGAACGGTATTATAATTGTATACAATTAAAGCTTAGGCTTATATTATGTCATATGCGCAGAA
Organism: Tomocerus mixtus; assembly: GCA_034694165.1. Taxonomy (NCBI): domain Eukaryota; kingdom Metazoa; phylum Arthropoda; class Collembola; order Entomobryomorpha; family Tomoceridae; genus Tomocerus; species Tomocerus mixtus. The sequence goes on along the minus strand of JAQFYC010003288.1, from coordinate 17,519 downwards.
AACAACCTGAAATAGGGAATAGCTTTTACTACAATATATTAGTCAAAATTTGTCCTAAATAAGTTCAGCAGCCTCATGCCTAATGTTTGTCTTGTCAACATGTAAATTATGGGAGTCTGCTAGGAATATTCCAGAATTGATAAAGTGACAGATAATAAAGTATGATTTATATCTACACGTACTTAAACCAATTTTTTTTATTGATTAGACTCTCCCATTTTTTGGAAGTGAACAAATACAAAAACGAAATACGAAAATGATTTACTGACCATACACGTATAAGAAATGTAAGCAGGGACATACGGCACACTAATCTCATGCTATGATATTTGACAATTGCATATCAATGGGCACTCTTTAAAATGCACCCTTCTCACCCTGCTCACCCTGCTCACCCCCTAAACATAGATGGACCCAATGACCAGCAGGGTGAGGGGGGGGGGGGTGCAATTTACTGCTGATAAAGTGCACCCCCTCACCCTGCTAGTAAATTGCACCCCTCTCACCCTGCTGATAAATTGCACCCCCCTCACCCTGCTGGTCCTAGGGTCCATCTATGTCTAGGGGGTGAGGGGGTGCAAATTACAAAAATTCATATCAAGAATATATTATGTCTTATAATCGTTAACGAACACAGGTATTGAATTTCGTAGTAATTTTTTTTCTAAATTACTAGGAATTCACTGTCATTTCTCATATTAAAGAATTTGCAGTTACAAGTTTTGTAATCTCGATCTGCTTTTTTTTATGTATTCATTATTTCGATTGTTCGCCATCCGAAATCTCAGTCTGCGTCTGCATCTCAATCAGACAAGAACATTTACCAAGTTATTTTCCCTATCTGATTTCATTGACGTCAAGACGGCGTTGTTAGTTTCCCCGTAATTGTGTATAATTTTCCTGTGTGGCTTACAAGAATTTCAAATCTTAAAACTCAATCACTTACTATGATATTATAATATTATGTGTATAACGAAAATTGTGAGTGTGTGCTTGCGGGAGTTCGATTGCATCTAAAATATTGGGTAGATAGTTTTAAAAATGTTTACAAGAAATTTCCTTTTATCGTTTTAGCTATCGCTATTATTTCGAAAATTTAGGTTAGGCAAATATTATTATATTCTATTAGTAAACTCGTTCTTAAAGCTCTACTGGTACTGCTACAGGTTTTGCAGTGCCATTACACTCTTATAAATAGAGGAAAGAGTACGTCATTGTCAAACCAGCTAAAAATCATCATATCGAATATTCTGTTTTACTGTTTCAGTTGGTTAGCATAATTTTGGATCGATTTCATAAAAATGGGATCATTTCTGAGAAACTTAAATATTTATATTGAACAATGGAGTAGCAAAAACTCAAATATTCGCGATGCAGATACTATTTACTTATTTGCCAACCGGGTAATGCTATCTGCTTTCCAATTTCATTTCAGAGTGTGTTCCTTTCTAAATACGCTACCGTACGAAATTGAGGGAAATGCTCTTTCGGTGACACAAAATAAGATTAAACTCATGTCAGTATACTTTGTGGCAGCAATTAACATTTTGACATTCATCGCCGGCGTATCTTATAATATTGTGCAGATTATAAATGATAACCAGGCGGAAGTCGTAATATTGACTTTTGCTGGTCTGTCCATAATTCTTCTAAACTGCGTACTTTACATACAAATTCTAACGGATATTGAGGCATTACCCAACATCGTAAAGAAATGCGTCGAGATGGGCAATATTTTAGCAGGTATGTAATGGGATGTACTAGCGGTACATATATAATTATAACTATAGAATTAACAACAGATAGATATTTTGCAACAAAAAATAAAAATTAGGAATGGCAAAAATTAGCAACAATCGATTATTTTGTAGCAAACTTAAATGTATTGTAGTTTTCCATGTTTTACTGTTTTAAACAATTGTTTTAATGACATGTTAATGTAATGCTACTTGGATATTTTCTAGGTGTTCTTTTGGCTGAACGGAGGAAACGTAAGCTAGGAAACCTTTTCAAAATTTATCCATTCTCAATATTGGCATGTATTGTTTGTGCCTTCTTGACAAACATTGCTGTTGCCATTTTGATGTCCTGGAGTGAATTTGGAAACCAACTTTTGTTAAGAGCTTTAGATATTTTCGGCTGCTCTGGATGGAAAGATTATTTATTGACAAAAGTCGTGTGGGCAGTGTATAGCACAGTGGTGGCAATGAGTGTCGTGGCCCCACTGATGGCATATGCAGGCCTGATTGCTGTCTTTACTCACTTTATTTCCTTTTGGCTGGAAATTTTGATCCCCTCAAGCCTACCGTCAACATTTCTTAGAGATTTAAGAATATTTAGCATAATACGCATGACTGTTTCCGATGTTAATAGCTCCACACGTTTTATATTGGCTACCGCATTGTTCGTTTGCCAAGTTTTTGGCACATTCTGTCTTTATGGGAATATCAAATTGTATGGAAGCATTTCAGCATTTTCCTATGTCACACTTTCTCAATGCACAACGTCTTTGGTTATGTCAAACCTCACGGCACTGCGAATATTTGGGTTAGCTTATTTTAGGACCAAATCATTGATTTCCATATGGAAGACACGTTGCTGTACAAATTTTTATTTAAAACGACAGTGGAGATCATTACGTCCTTTCGGATTAGAAGTTGGAACATTCTTTGTCATAAAACTTAGCACTGGGCTTATTTTCCTGCAAACTATTATCGATAACACTATCACAACAATTTATTCATTCTAATCTAGGTATTTTTAATCCATTGCTTAAAAATATAAAACAATTTCTTGCACATAATACTATTTCTCTCATAAAATCAAAATTATAAAATAAACACTTGTAATTCATGCATGACTAAATTAAATGTGTGCCTAACAATTCTTCTAATATATATACTCATCTGAGAAAAACGACATCAATTGAAATTTGCTTATCAATAAAAACATGTCCATTTAATGTAAATGCTTTGTAAAGATATCAACGTTATACTTATTGGTAACTTTCAACTTTACGTCCTACTAATACATATAGGTTCATTTACGTAGGCCGATTGTCAAAAATTGACCATGTACCCACAGGACAACAATTTTGCTAGTAAAAATTCTTTCAATTATTGCAAATTGTATATGGTTAGATTACTAGTTTAATATACCAGAATCACAAATCAGTAAACACGTAGTATACTCAAGATAACAAATAAAAGTTGGAGGAATATCGGCCTAGATGAAATATAGCATAATATTTGATATTGCTTGTACTGTTATTATGGCTCGGTAACTTTCCATCATATAAAAACCCGGTTAGAAAATGTTGTATTTTTTACTGCAAAATGTTTTCTAAGTAATGTTTTGCCATATCAAAAGATAATACTGCAAAATAGATAATAAAATTGTGCACTGTGTTTATGTATTTAGGGATTCAGGTAACATTATATGTAATTATAAGCTTACCATAAGTTAAATTAGCAAAAATGTTTTATATAAGCACCATAATTTTACGAACAATAGTAAATAAATCAGAATGAATATCCGCAGCTAATAATTCTATAGTAGTGAGGGCCTGAATCGGACCCTCATGAGGCTATAGCTCCCGAACCTATTTTGCGATTAGTTTGAGACCCCTTCCGCCTTGCTTAAAAATATGCAGGCTAATTATATATTCAATCCGTATATATTTAATCTAGGCAGCTTGGAAACATATCTCACATGCCTTCTTCATTATTATATACCAAAAATTATTACATACCAAATAAATGTATAGTTCCCAAAGAAAAAAGTAGTAGATTTACCACAACTTTTAATTAAAATACAACGTTAGCTCTTTTTGATCAAATTATTACTTATTTGTACATAAGGTATTTAGTACTTATTTTCATATTTTTATTAAAAGTTATGGTAAACCTCCTATTTTGTGTATGTAATAATTTGTTGGTAGGATAATAAAGTAGCAAATGAAAAAGAAATTGTAGTTAAGTAAAATAATAATTTTGGCCAGTTTAATTAGAATTATTAGAATTCATAAAGTTTTTTCAACCCGCATTTTTCTTTATATTTATATTATGCTGCGAACTGGTAAATCAATCATTCTCGAAAGTGGTATCATAACTATTCAACAGCCACTTCCGGCCGTAGGTATACTGACAATAAAATTGATTTTAATGTATTTGCTTACTCAATGTTTTAATCATATCAGAACGAGAGTAATGTTTAATACTGACACAGGATTCCAACGTTCGTTTAATAATGATACACCATTCTAAGGCAAAACAATAACAATATTGTAGATACTGTGGCTACCAAAACAGACACTGTTCATTGAGTTATGTCTCAAAAAGTTACATTCGTTCTGACCCACCAAGTATGTAGAATACTTAAATCTGAAATATTTTAATATATATAATATATATTTACTAAAGTTAATTTGCGTCAATTGGGGCTATCTACGTTGACAAATGATGATTATTTGAACAAATTAGGCGTTGGCGACCACGAATGTATGTCCTCAATTCATCTAGCTGGTTCAACATATACTGCTTAATTGCCCATAACATGTCTAATTAACTAGCCACCCACTATTGAAATAATGACAATGATTTATGCATGGCTTTTATGGGCATGCTTGATTTTGATTCAATTACGCAAATTAACAAAGGTTATAATTAGAATTGCACCTAGCTATGTCATAATATATATAAATTCAATTACAACTTCTTATCTCATTTCAAGCCAGGCCATATTTATAGTCGTAGAAATACGGGATTTAATAATTTGGTGTAAAATGAGCACTGTTTCAATTTTAAACAATTATTTTAATTGGCTTAGCTTAATTGGAGCTTTTCCATACAAAATTGGACGATTAAACGATAAAGAAAAAAATTGCGACAAAAATAAAGACTACACCGACTTTGTTGTTTTATACCACAAGGAATTTAAACATGTTATTTCACACTACATTCTTATTGCTTTGCTTGTTACATCTTGTTTGTTTGAAATTATTCAGTTTGTCAGACACATTTTTGAACCCACTGGGCTTACGGTAATGTTAAGCTTGACTTGTTGGTTGTACAGTGGAGTCAGTGCTTTAACTTTGTTAATTACATTTTCTGCAAAGAAATCTCGAATATGTGGCTTTCTAAATCTTTGGACACAGATGGAAACAGAGTTGCTTTCAGGTAACAAAAATATTTGTACCATAAAATGTAATATTTGAATTACGTGTGCAAAATATATCTAAATTTGAAGCAACATTGGGGAATTATCTTTTGTTTGCACTATAATTTAAATGGAAATTAAAAAATAATTTATACCAAGCATTCATGTATATAATGTAGTTAAAAAGCTATTTAAAAAATTCTTACCGAATTCTATTTATAGTAATACTGATTAAATTAGCGACTTACTCCTTTTCATTTAATTCTATAATCATTTCATTGAAAAAATTTTTTTCAGGTCCCAAGAAACTACTTTTGCGAAATTAAACAAAATCTTACACAAAATAATAGTATTATTGGTTTCCATTTTAGCACATTTAAATACATGTATTTTTGACTCATATTTTTAAATAATGCTCTTTTCTCATAGATCCTGACTTAAACCCGTATATAAGAAAAAGTTTTCTCCAAAATCAGAAGAAAGTTTACAAACGTTTACTGTCAATTTTAGTAGTGGCAATTATTTGCGGAGAAATTCTCATGATGGTTTACCAATATGACAACGAAGAATTCCCTGCTTTTCCCTACAGTCTCCATTCAAAGGGAAAAGGAGAACTATGGCTGAGGATATTCTCATTTGTAGTGCAATTCTTGAGGTTACTTGTTAATTATACACTCATCGGGCAATTTGTCATTGTAAGTGGCTCATTTTGTGTCAACATGCTTGCTTACTTGAAAACCTTCAGTCCCAAAATGAAAGTAGTCAGCGAAAAAGATGGATCGATTTCATTTGGAAAATCTTTAGAAAATGCTCTCAGTTCTAATTTGAGAAAATACAGAAGAGTGGAAGAATTGGTCCGAAACTACAACGAGCTGTTCAGATGGACCCTTGTATTTTTCTTTGCGGGTACTCTTTTTCAATGCAGCATAGCATTGTACTTCCCGTTGAGGCAATGGGAAACAATGTCCATGAGAAGTCTCTTTATGTTCATTTACATTGGTGTTATCATAGCTTCAGTAGCCGTTGGACTTCTTTCAGTTATGGGACAAGTTTATGAACTTTCTCTGCATTTCAGACACTCTTGGAGCAGTTTTCTGTCTCAGAGTTACTACAATCAACTTGACTGTGAAAATTTTCAAAGTAATATTCACTTGGTGACATTGCTTCTCCACGTTAAATCTTGCCGACCCATAGGGTTCAAATGTGGATCACTATTTGGTATTCAACCTTCCACTGCTATAACATTTGTCTCTGCCATTTTTACTTACATAGTTGTAATGGTTCAGTCAAATTTATAAAATAATTAGCCGTAATATAAATAGATACAATAATTGCATAGTCTATATAAGTAACTATATATATGTATAGCATATAAAATTTATGTTTGAAGTTAACATGTGTCATACAGTACACACATAAATGTTAAAGACTAAAAGTGGTATTTAATGATCTACTAATTATTATTATTATCATTGTGGCAATGCTATCTACTAACTACACACAATGCGTATTTTGAAGTGAATCTACTTGTATTTGTAATTTAGTAATGCATTTCCTGTGCAAATTACAAATAAATAAGCAGCAGCTTCAATTTATCAGTGAAAATAAATAATTCGTGTATAATTACCAATGTAACCCTAATTTTCATTTTCAGCGTTAATTTTGCAAAACAGTCCCATGCGGGGTTTTAAAAGGAATACAAACATAAGTGCCTATATTTCAATTTCAAAATATTGTCTCATACATTAAAGTAGCATAATATATTATCGTTACTAACTTCAATAGCACTAGCTACAAATATTAGAGAGTTGACTTCATGATGCAATTGCAATACAATAATAAAGGTACATTTCAAAAATTTAAATCCTAGAATACTCCTAGTATATTATTTAGCCTTTTGGCAATTTTGTCGTAAATTATTTTGCTAATTTTCAGAGAATATACATAAATATACAAGTTATCTATTTAGAGTGTGTGAGCGCATTTTTCAACACTTAACATGGCGAGAGCCCATACTTGGTTTGGTACAATTGGTAAAATGCATAATGTAATGGTATGGTACCCACATTTAGTGCCATGACAGGCTTGCAATGTGATTTTATGGGGCTAAATTGTCTCCCTGGTTGAAAAGTAATGTTTCTTACAAGTCTATTGTATCTGGTTACGATTTCTTGTAACCCTTAACTTGATGCCAAATATCTTGCAAATAAAAGTAAGATGCTATATTGTATTCTAGCCATGCGTGTAATTTAATTAGTGGAATGGGCATTATGTAAGTAAATATAAAACTGATGGATTATAGTCTCCAAATATTTATATGAAACGTGTTAGATATATCTATAATCTATATACCTGAATAAACTAGGCGTTTTGCTCACACCAATGTAGGTTTAATATGACGTTGTCAGTTTTTGTATTTATTAAACAATGATCCACAGTTAGTTCCTCTAATTAATTAAGGTAAGTAGTAAGTAGACACTTTATTTCCCCTTGACTATTCATAATAGTATTTACTTAATTCAAGATCAATTTATCTAATTAAGTTTCTCTGTATGTATATGCAAAATTGCACTACACATAAGTTCATTTAAGTACAATATTTTCGTCAATTTTAATGTTTACCATAGTGGTTTCTATCATTAGTGACTAAGAATTCTTTGCTGGATAAAATGTGTGTCGTTTCTCTCTTGAATAATTTCATTACCTTTCTTAGTATTGTTGGAATATTTCCATACAAAATTGAGAAATTGAAAGAGAAGGAAAATTGTGGTACAAAATATGGAAAAGGGAAATTAAACATGTTATTTCACATTATGTTTTAATTACACTGCTGCTTACATCTTGGGCATTTGAAATTTCTCAGTTTATTCAACACATCTTTGTTCCTACGGGACTAACTGTAATGCTAAGTTTGACGTGTTGGCTATACAGTGGTGGAAGCGCGGCTATTTTGGCAATCACTTTTTCAATGAAGAAATCCAGAATTTGTGAATTCTTGAATAACTGGGCGCAATTGGAAAATGAGTTGCTTTCAGGTAATGTAATCCTTATGAACCAGATTACTATAAAATGTGCACTGTGCTAAAAATCTCGTTTAATACCTCTGCGCATAATATTTTGATTAGGAATAATGTAACTTTTATATTTCGAAAATCCCTTAGATTCCTAGATAATTGAATATCTAAATATTTTTCTTAAAGATCCTGACTTGTGTCCCTCTGTAAGGAAAAAGTTTCTCCAAACGCAAAAGAAGGTTTCCAGGTATTTACTCTTATTCGTCGTGGTAACAATACTTATTGCAGAAATATTGATCACATTATACCAATACGAAAACGAAGACTTCCCAGCCTTTCCCTATCATTTTCGCACCGAAGGACAAGATCAACTGTGGTTAAGGATATTGTCATATTTTGTACAAACCATGAGATTGATGTACACTTACACGATAATTAGTCATTTCGGGGTTATTAGTATAATGTTTGCAGTCAACATGTTTAGCTACCTAAACATCATCAGCCCAAAGTTGAAAATATTGAGTTGCGAAGATGGGAAGATCTGTTTGGAAAAATCAATGGGGAGTATTTTGAATTCCAATTTGAGAAAATACAGGAAAATTGATGAATTGGTTCAGAATTATAACAAATTATTCAAATGGACACTCTTACTTTTCCTGGCTGGTACTTTATTCCAGTGCAGCATGGCTCTGTACTTCCCGTTGAGGCAATGGAAATCAATGTCATTTAGAAGCCTCTCAATATTTATTTACAATGGCTGTATGATTGCAGTAATAGGTGTAGGTATTCTCTGCGTAATGGGAAATGTTCATGAAAATTCTTTGAGTTTTCAAAATTCTTGGAGCAGTTTTCTATCTCAGAGTCACTATAATAGACTCAGCAACGAAAATCTAAATAATAATCAATTTTTGATCATGTCACAGCATATTAAGTCGTGCCGATCTATTGGGTTTAAATGTGGGTTCCTTTTCACAGTTAAATCTTCTACTGTTATCACATTTCTATCCGCTATAGTTACATACATCGTTGTGATGGTACAGTCTAATTTGTAAAATAAAGCTAGGTTATCAAACTATCTAATATGTTATCATGCTTGTATGTACTTATATCAAATAGTATGTTGTGAACTAATGATATAAAATATTTAGTCATTTTTAGATCAAAATTATAATATTCTTAAGCTAATAAAATGAACAAACATAATATACCTTGACATAATATCATAACTTCCTAACATTAAAATAATAAAAAAATATTATTTTCCCCTAATATACAATATAGCATTATAATTGCCTTTCTCTTGGTTCTTTCCATTGTATGCTATTGAACTTATTAAACCAATTATTAGTGAGTAGGTATATATTTTAATCTGATTTAGGAATTCAATTAATCGTGGAGCAATATACATGTTTCTATGAATGTAGTAAGTATGAAACAGGAACAATATTTACTACATTTGCTGCTAAGTTAATTAAAAAAATGTAGTAGTAAACATTAATAATAATACGTAAGTAGGTACTTGTATTTATTAGAAAACAAAAAAAAACTATAAAGGAGCTTGTCTCCTTTATAGTTTTGTTGAATCTGTCCGTCTGTCTGCTTGCGGTGTACCTCAAAAACGGTTTGCGATATCAACTTAGACTTAGGTCAATTTGAAACATGCTTCAATTACCACGTACAAATTTGTAACTACAATACACTATACATATACAATACTACAGAACAAACAAGCAAGACAAAAAGACGCAAGACCTGTCTGTCCGTCCGGTTGCGTCTGTCTGTCTGTCCGTCCAATGATGATCACAATGATTTTCCCTATTGACAAGCTCGTTTCGTACAACCTTTACCATGGTTTATTATACTTAATAATTGGATATAAGAATTAATCCATATCCCCATACCACAATCGCAATCCCAAGGTATTAAAACAAGTGGCGAAAAATAACTTTATTGGTCTTGATATTTTGCTAGTGTAGTATTTTATGTGCCTGTAATATTTGTATAAAATATAATATTAAACTCAAGATACCTACTTACCAAGTATCATTATTGCCAATCTATAATAATAAACTCATACATATTCATAGCTCAATAATAGTATGAGCTACCAAACCGTATTAACATATATTTCTCCTTGATTTTCTTTTTCCACATTACAATATTGGCATTGGTTACTTTCCAAATAGTATTGTTCAATATGCGGAATTCAATATTTAAATTTTCCATGTTTGTATATGCCTAATGCCTACATATATTAGGAAAGTAATATTTTGTGACACTTTACTTACGTACTGAAGCTTAATCGTGCTAAACAAAATAATTCGTGCCTTTAGTAATTCCAGTTCCAGTCATCCAGTCCTGCAGCTTTTGGTGACGTCATGTCAGTGCAGTGCTTTTTAATACTACAGTTAGGTGAACCAATTGCAAAAGCACATTTCGTTATTACTACATTAGATATTATACAATTAATCGCTTCACCTGAAAACTGCGGTTTCTGCAATGCAGTTATATTTTTGAAATAGAAATTAAAATGTTGACGACAGCGTTTTTCACCGCACTTCGTCACATATTTTTGATTGACAAACGGTTGAAAATGCTTCCATACGAATGGAACCCAAAAACCAAAATTCTAACGTGTACGACGGACCGATTACATATATTTTATGGAAACTTGGGAATATTTTTGTATGCATCGTTTTCAATGTACTACGTTGTGATTCTGTTTATAAATCTTTTTAAACCGGACGAGAGTTTTATAGTAAGACAAGTCATGTTCACGTTTTTCTTTCTGCTCTGCAATATCGTCTGCTTAAGTCTGAGCACAACAGTCATGTGGAGGAGAGAGGACTTAGCTTATGTTACCAATTTATTTCTGCGTACAGACACATTACTGAACGGTATATTAATATTATGTATTTAATTTTATACTAAAACTAATCATTTATAGACAATTAAATTAAGTTTAGTAATCTTAACAATAATTTCAAGAACTGTAAAATGCTAATACACAAAATTGATTTAAAAGCAGGTAAATCTTCAAATTCACACCTAAGCACAAAGCGCAGTAGTTCTGCTTACCACGTATTTGTGTTTCAAATGTTTAAATGGCAAACGAAGTCAATATTGATATCAATTACATATATAATCGCAAAATACCTAATTAATACTATGTTTTTAATAGTTTGTTTCCCGAAAATGAAGAATCACAACGGACCAAAAATTGATTTACTCGGGATCGGTGCAATGATATTTCTGCCAGGGTTTCTCGGAGGATCGGTCATTTTTGCAATATTTTGCGTCATTCATGAAGATAGTCCTGTACATCGTTTGATGAATCAAATACTCCCACCTCATTTGGCCAATCATTTTGCAGTCGTTTCAGCCTTAACGATTTTGGTATTCTGGATGACGTGCTACTTAGCACAAACAGTCACACTGATTCTCTTCATTTGTCTAATGTATTTGCAAATGACATCACATTGGCTGTACTACATTGGAAATTATGTACCTATTTATATGACTGGAGAATTCCAACACGACTACTATTATCTAAGCCGTGAGAAAAGAGCCCTAATAGGAAGGAGAATTATGCACGTTTGTCGACAAACTATAGTTAGTTTGTATTTACAGAATATACTGTTTAATGATGTGGCTACTGTGATGGCACCGGGACTTTTAGCTTCTGGACTCGGTTTCCATTTAGTTACAGTGTATGCCACGGTCAACTTGTACAGTTCAATCCCAATGCCATTCTACTTGTTGTTTCCTCTATTATCCGTCATTCTTACCTCAATTGAATCAGTTGTTTTCCCAGGTGGAGCAAAATTGTACGTGCTTTCCACAAAATTAAAATCAACATGGCTATTGCATGGGGATTTGTATATGCGAATATGGATGAGAAGTGCCAGAAGTCTACGATTTGCCATCGGACCATTCTTTTATCTTGCAAAAAATACATTTTTCACATTTCTTAATTTACTCGCAACTAACACAGTCAATCTTATTCTGTCGTTAAACTAATTTTCAAGCTACATAAAATATAATTCCAATTAAATATTAATACTTAAAATTATTAACAAAAAAGTGCGCACTCGAGTATGAGATCAATTAACAAAAAGTTAGATTTAATTTTTCACCTTCACCCATCCTAAAACTACGACATTTAATTTAGAAATATAGTGTACTACATTTTACTTTCTCTAATCACCAAATTAAACCCTAAGATATTGGTATTGTGCTCATTCTTACGGTAATACTAATATGTAACGCACATACATTAATGAATAAATGAATTATAATTACAATGTCATACAATACTAATTAATGAATTTGCAATTAATGCTTTGCAACTTTTTTATGACGCCTTAACCCTACATCATATTTGAATGTTCTATTACAAACTGTACACTCGTGTTTAATCTCGTGTCCTTGCTCATGTTTAGTTAAGATAGGTTGCGTTGAAAAAGACTTGCCGCACTGCACGCAAAGAAACGGTCTGACTTTGGTGTGTGTCGTTTCATGTAATTTAAGATAATAGAAACGATCAAAGCGTTTATCACAGAAACGGCACCTACATTTTTAAAAATATTAAAAATTAATCAATTGAAAAGAATACATTATGCTAGTATTGTTTAAAAAATATTATTGCTTACGCATATGGTGGTGGCTCTCCAGTGTGGGTTCGGACGTGTTTTTTAAGTTGCTCACGATGTTGAAAACGCTCCTCACAAAAGGAACAGGCAAAATGTTTTTCACCTTTGTGCAATCTTTCATGACACTTAGCACTGAATTTTTTTGCAAATATTTTATCGCAGAAGTTACATTTAAATGGTTTTTCTCCTGTGTGTACACGAATATGATTTCTAAGTTTATGTCTTTTCGAAAACGAATAACTACAAATGTCGCATACATAGCGGCCACGACTGTCGGCTTCTATAATAATGTCTTCTATATGTCCATCATGCAACCTCATGTGGGTTTTCAAACTTAGTGAAGATGGGAACCTTTTCTCACACTCCTTGCACAAATATTGCTTATTTGGTTCTACTGCCTGGGATTGTGGCTGCTCATGGGCCTTTTCATGGTCCTTTAATCTTAATTTCAAAATAAAAGATAGCCCACACGTGGCACAATTATAAGGAGGCTCATCTTTGTCTTTGTGATTCCGATAATGTGCCGTCAAAAGATCTTGGACTTCATAGCATTTCCCACATTGCGTACACCTATAAATTACAAAAACATTTATTAATGATTTTATCTTTCATTAAATTAATAGAAACAATTATTTTAAAGTCAATTTTTTCAAATTACCAAAAGGGATTTCGTATATGCTCTTCTTTATGTTTGATCAATGCATCCTTATCTTTGAATACTTTTGTACACGTTGGACACTCATAGCCCGTATGAGTAAGTATATGTTCCTCAAAGAAATGTATACTATAAATAGGTATTGGGCAATATGGACAGGCATAGGGATCTCGTACATTGCAAGTGTGTTTTAATACATCCGTGAAATCACTATACTCTCTATTACAATCAGAGCAGACACCTGGAACTTCATTTTTCTCTCTGTGGCTTGTAAGATGAGATTTAAACTCTCTTATTCCAATAATGGGTTCTAAACAAACTGGACACGATGGTAGAGTAATTGTTTGAGCAGGATCCAAATTATGTTTTCCAGTTTGTAAATCTTGTAAAGGTTCAGGATCAGAACTTTCGAAAATGTCTATTTCTGTTGTATCTTCTAATTCAGTTTCTGTATTAGGAAGTGTATTCTCTTCTATATCATTGTCTTTGTGTGTCAATTCATGTTTCCTCAAACTATTTTTATCATAAAATCCCATTGAGCACGCAACACAGTTAAACGGTGGTTTACGGATTCGTGTGTGCCTATTATGGGTAAGTATATCGTTGAAGTCAATATATTTTTTCTCGCAAATTGAACACGCGGCATCAGGTTTCATCTTTTCATTTTGGTGAGTTAAGACATGAGTTCTAAATTCAGACGCTTCCAGAAATGACTGGCTGCAGTAGGGACAATCAGGAGCGTGACTTCGTAGGTGATCAAGAAGTTTTTTCTTTGTCTCATACTTTTTCAGACATATGTAGCAGTCGTGAGACTCTTCAGGAGCTGAAGTATGCAGTCTAATGTGTTCATTTAAGTTCTCTAGAGATTTAAATATTCTGTCACACTTTACGCACCAGAAAGGCTTTGTTATGTGTATCTGCGTGTGATTTTCTAAATTTCGTAAACTAGCAAATTTTTTACCACATCTTTTACACACAAAATCACCGCTACTAATGTTAATATTACATATGTGGGACTCCACAGCTGCAATAGTATAGAATTCGGTTGGACACTTTCCGCAGGGATATGGTGCTCTACTTTGGCAAGAGTGGTTCATAATATCGCTGAAATCAGTAAAAACTTTTTTGCAGTCGGCACAAACACCTAAGCAAGTAAGTAAATATTAAACTGATAAATAGTCACCGCTTTAAAACAATGCTACTAATTGTGTATTTGTTACCTGGATTCCCATTTTTCTTTCCGTGAACCAAAACGTGTGCTTTAAATGCTGCTACGTCAATAAACGATTGTCCGCAAAATGGGCATTCGGGTGGATGAAAACGGCGATGGTCTACGAATTCATCTTGCGAATTCACACATATGGAACAAATTTTGCATTCAAATGGATTGGCTTTAGCAAGTGAAGCAATAATTTTAGCTGATTTTGTCGGCTTTACATCATCTCTCCCATTGTCTTCACCAACACCTGTAAATCAAATGCATATTAACTATTTTCTTGTAGTGCTGGTTAATTAAATATACTAAATTGAAACAGGTAATGTATGATTTAAGTATTTTCAAGAATGAGCCACTAGTTCTATCCAAAAAACATTACTCATAAGGTACCTGAGTTGGTTGAATCACGGGATTTAAGCTCAGTATAACAAGCTGGTTCGTTCATTTTCTGTTTAAGACTTCTGATATTTTCAGATTGGGATTTTATGACAGCTAACGCTTCATTCCCAGGATGAGAGATACGATGGTTACCAACCAAATGGTTCCTGGCCGTGACCACTATTAATTTCCTCCTTGGAAAGGCTGTTTTCTCCCTTGATATTGTATCCCAGTGTGGATCATATTCTGAATTGCGTTGATCCTTTTTCCACTGAATTAGTTTAGACATTAGGGAAAGATCATTTGCTAATTTTTGAAATTTTGAAATTGAATGATACACGTTGCTAAGTTCATAAGCACAACGAGAGCAAAGTACTATGCATTCAGCAGAAAGGGACTCGTCTTCTTTACTATATTGCTGATAGGTGTTCAAATCTTGTAGCGAGATGTCGAAAATATACTCGATCGCCTCCGGAATGTCTATTTTTTCAAATTTTGCACTGCTGTGAAATGAAACCACTTTGCAGTTTTCCTTACTGAATCGGCTGCAGCAATTCACACACGAATCCGTCAATATACTTTCCATTCTTCAGAATTTTATCTCAAATGTCGATGTTTTATTGTTTACTTTCTCCTAATTAAAGTAATTATTACTTCATTACTCCGACCTTATTCCAAAGTCGGCTAGAAACAATTCAGTACATTGACCATCTATAAATATAATTAAAAATGATATGAAATTAGGCATTTAGACCAAAAACCAATATAATTCCTTTGGTAACAAAAATGAATTATTTACAACGTTTTTGCTTTGCCAACATAATTTTTATACATTTATACTTGTACATACATTATTCAACCTTACCTTACTTAGTTGTATCTGTGTATTTCTGATACTGTAAAGAATTTGACGAGGGCAATATCTGTGCAAATAAATAAAATAAGTAAATTACAATTTCAGTTTTTGGCATTTAAGTGTGTCTCGCAAAGTTAATTTAAAAAACGGTGAGTTTCACATGGGGAATGGGACGTACCTTCTCACGAAACTAGCATCTCTGGCCTAGATAAATAAAATAAAATGCAAAAATACACACATATATATATATATATTGACATTGACATACAACATATAAACATTTTCAAACTAAACAAACGCAAACAACAACAAATAAGGAATACCTACGTAAATAAGTTGAAATGAAACGAAAAGTAATAAGATTGAAATTACCAGCAGTAGACTGACAACTAAAATTTTGATTTTAATGTCATTGACAATAATGAGAAATTCCTGGTGCCTGGAGAAGTAAGGTGACAGTAATGTAATAACAATCAAACAAAAAGCAAAATACGAAAGCTCTAAAGAAGGAAGTAAAAAGTGAACACCTATTAAATAGTTTAGTCTCTTGGTCTTACATAGGAAATAGGAAGTTCCCGCTGATTCAGATTCTCATGATGTAGTGTAGCAATATCCATATGCCCCAAGTATCCCAAATGCAAACTGCAATACCATTTGCCAGCAATGACTATAGACTATAGACTGTATCAAAGCAAGGATTCCAATGCGCAACGGGAAATATTGAAGTTACAAATATTCGAATTATTCGTTTCGCGGTTCGATTTTGTGGCTTATGAAGAATAGGAAGTGTCCCAATTATATTTTAAAATACCAGTGATTATAATATTTTCACTGCTAAATTAGTGTTTTCTTATGAAGTCAAGTAGGTATCTCTTTCAATTATAATCGTATTTAAAAATTTTGGAGGTCGAAGCAGCAGAGAAATAAAAAGTTACTAGGTAGGACAAGGCAAAAGTTTAACACCAAATATGTAAATTGCTCATTTTTGGCTACTGGGGTAAGGTGGAGCCAAGGAGTTTCATGGATTAGTTGTTACTGTCTACAGTAGGCAGTTTGTGCAAACTACGTCGAACGTAAACGTAGAACGTAAACGTAAGAAATTACGACGGAAGCTCTTCGCCTTTTACGTTATTTCTTACGGTAAGTGCCACTACGTACGTAAAAAGTGAAAAATTATGGAATCTTCTTTACGTAGGTACGTAGGATATGAAAACCGCGCATAGAAATTCACATGGAAGAAAATGTTACAGAACGCATGCGCACCCTTCTGGGCATGCATGGGTGCGGACCGCCATTGGCTCTTTACCATTAGGTAAATACAAATCGCGATTGATGTACACTGTCTCTCCTTTATCATTTATTATGTAATGTACTCATGGGCACATTACTGAATTCCGAAAACAGAATTCAAAAAAGTTGAATTTTTGAAATGTGGGCGGGGTAGGGGTGGAATGGGTGGATCGATTTGATCCACATTTGCAGAATATCCTATTCAGGGGACACATTACTCAGGCGCGTAGCGCCCATGGTGCTTTTGGTGCTCAAGCACCCCCCAGGGAAGTAAAACTTACACTAGATATAATGGACGGAG